>JAVQJX010139069.1:0-20922 GCA_036025115.1 Ambassis agassizii
GGGGGAGGGGCGAGAGTTTAGCAGTCTCACAGCCTGATGGAGTGGAGGCTTCCTGTACCTCCTTCCAGAGGGCAGGAGGCTGAACAGGTTGTGTGCGGGATGGCTTGCATCGCTCACAATGGTGATGGCTTTTTGGGTTAGGCATGTGCTGTAGATGTCTTGTAGGGAAGGGAGTGTTGCTCCAATGATCTTGCCAGCTGTATTCACAATGCGCTGTAGGGCTTTCCTGTTGCACTCAGTGCAGCTCAATGGTCCCTCTGTAGAATGTCAACGTGTTGACTCAGTGTTGTCCTGGTCAGCTAATGCTCTGAAAACATGTCCAGTCATGACGTCCCTGCTACACTTCATGCATGCTGTCATGCTGATCCAATTTTGTCTGTCAAACTACTTCCTGTTGGGCTTCTATTGTGGAGAATTATGCAAATGATAGCTGAGCCATCTAAGCATTTTTTTACGCACATCTCTCTTTCTGTTGACAGGCTGTCATTCGCTACAGTAGGGGTGCAGGTCGCCAGCTGTGTCAACACTACTTAATTCACTTTTAGCGCTTGCATTTCCCCTTGATTATAGTAATTTAAATCACCAATCTCCACTGTCAATCACAACTAGACATAAACATACTCAAAATGTAATATAGTGACTACTTGCTGTAATTTTGGCAACAAAATCTCTAACTAGCTGCAATGTGTGAAGTCTGACTGAGGAGGGAAAGAGCTATCAGCTCATTTAAAACTCAGTCAATATTTGTTCTGTGTAAAAATGTTTAACACAACACTGAGGCATTGGTTGTTTTTATAGTTCGGTCCAAGACTTCTGAGAAGCATGTACTCAGTCTCTTATTTTCTGCAGCTCCTCATGCTGGAAAGGCAGTTTACAGGCTCCTCTCTGAGGACTGCCATTATTAGAGAGAGTGAAAGGTCATAAATCAGCCTCTTATTTGTCTCTGTTATTTTTTCTTCTTTAAGTTTCTGCCACTGTTCTAGCTAAAAGGGGGTCCTGCATGGCAGCAATGTGTAATGAAAATGGAAAGCAGGAATAATCACACTTAGGGTCACACAGAAACCAAATTAGTGCCTGAGTGCTCTTAGTACGCTTGACTGCTGGCCATCAGCCATGTGGAATGTCTCCATTATTTCCACTATCCATCTGTATAACTAGCTGCACATCCACTCTGTGTTTTCATATGCATGCTGAAATGTTTTATTGTTATATTGTGAGCTACTGGGGACCACTGACCCCTACATCATGATGCTAGAATATAGTCATATTTTATTCCAAGTAAAGAATTGTTTTTGAGATGTCTCTTGTTTACTGCCTTCAAAATCTTACTTAAAAATTAAAATTCAAAAATAGAATAAAAACAATACCTGTACAATCAATGTAAAAGAAACAGAAGGCCATCAAAACCCCAGAAGCCAACAGGTTTGACATGTGACTCCCCTCATCATTATCGGCTGTATCGGTTATAAGTAACACAACAGAATCCACCCCCGTCATGCTTCTGTGTGTTGTTGTTTTTTTCTCAGAAAACTGAGAATTAATGACAAGCTGAAGCGTCCCCTCCAGAGCCTGTATGCTCTCATTTCTGCCATCCTCCCTGCCATCTTCTTGATCTTCACATCGGCAGAATTCCCTTTGCAAGCACAGTGGGCACATGTAAGGAGACAGATGAAAAAGAGGGGCCATAAATTTCTCAGTGATTTCTATCAAACCATAGCAGTCCATACAGGAGGTTAAAGTTAACTTGTCACATCTTAGTAAAAACTTTGAGTTTGCTACGTCCTCATATTAGACCTTCTGTTTCCTTGTCAGCACGCACAGACAATTCACTGTGCATCCAGAGTGCGCTAACAGCCCTCCTCCATATTTCAGACAGTCACGTCTGGCTGTTTGCAGCACTGGATGTCAGAATGAGTTATGATGTCACACTCCAAGAGGAGAGATCCCCACAAGATATCCCTGATTTACTTCTGTCATCCGGGCAATTGAACAGCTGCCATATAAATATTAATGAAAGCCTGAATGAGTTGTATAGTAAAGGCATTGTCATCTGTGTAATTGGCAGCACAGTTTCTATTACTTCTCCTGGTATGAAATTCATTCTAAATTGCTGCCTTGTAACAGCGAAATGAGTCATAATTTTATGCTCAGGCTGTGTAATTTCTTCATGCTGTGAAAATGACAAAATGGACACACTTTACAACAAATAGAGCTGTGTAAGAAATGACTGCAAGGACATAAACAGACTAATTGCAAATCATCAGGGTTAGAATACACACTTGTGCATGTATAGAAAGGGAGTGAATTGATAACCTCAGGCATTGCACATGGATTATCAACATTTATTTCACTGATGCTAAAAAGCCTCCAGGCTGACAATATATGCTGTATAATGAGCTTCAGTGTTGGACATCATCATTTCGTAAAAGCTAAAAGAGAAAATGGCACTCCTGTTTAGTGCATGCAAAGATGTTTTCCCCCAAAATGGTCCAAACAGGGAGGTAA
This sequence comes from Ambassis agassizii, assembly GCA_036025115.1. Classification (NCBI taxonomy): domain Eukaryota; kingdom Metazoa; phylum Chordata; class Actinopteri; family Ambassidae; genus Ambassis; species Ambassis agassizii. Next base: position 2,506 of record JAVQJX010139069.1, read on the forward strand.
TTTTCATCAGCTAAGTGCAAATGAAGGTTTGTTTGCACAATATCACAGTAGAGCAACAAAAGTGTCTGCGCTATATACAGTGCAAAATGGAAGTGGTTTAGTAAGAGGCTGTAAATGCATTAACATCATTGTGTTACATATATTTGGAACATCATTTTCATTCTGCTGCCCTTTATCAGTGAATGGAGTTTATCTAAACACATTCTCTGGCTTCCATAAAAGCCATTTGTTCCTCAAGACAAGGGCAGGAGCTCATTGGTCACAGTGATGCATTGCTGTAATGAACCACTTGTAGTTCTACAAAGAGTATTCATACAACATTGTAGGAATTGAACCAAAGACCATGACGTTTTCAAGTGGTCCTTGTGTACCAGATATTGCTGTAGCCTGGCCAGTCCTTCTCATTCAATCCTCAGAAATTCATAGTAAAATAGGTCTAAACCCTGCTGTACCGATCATATTTGCCTTTCGTAATGGGGGCTGGATGTTTTTCTTGATACTAGTTTGAGATACCTGGTTGTTGCTCTGCCTGTTTGGTTGTAAGTCTATCCAAATGGGTCCAGTTAAAGTTTATTCTGCTTCTTATGCATCCAACTTAAATCACAGAGACCAGACTATTCTCACTAATCTGCTGACCAAAAGAAGACCAAACACTGACACACACAAAAGGACCTGAACAAATGTTTTGACAGACAAAAATTTCATTTCATTCAGGTCATGCTGTGTCCAAATGGAGGTTTTCTGAAGACATTTCGTCACTGTGAGCCTGAGTGGCTTCATCAACTGATGATTATGAAGAGCGAGATTATGTCAGATGACCCAACAAGTGAAGAACAGATTATTTGAAAACAAATAGATGGAATGATGTGAACGTCAGATTATCAGATCTTAAATAAGAGGTCACTTGTGGTGTGTAGTGTACTTTTGTTTCTTAGTTTTCCCTCAATCTGATTGTGTGTTTATGAATAACAATGGAAGCAAAGAAGTGATTATCTTTAGCAGGCCTTTGTGAAGACTTATAAACGCACATCCTCTCCTCCTAAATGGAGATAAGAGCCAGATGGAGTTAATCTATGTATAATACTCCCCATTAAGCCCCAACTAAAGCATTATCTACAGACTCAAACTATTCAGACATTTGAGTCAATAAACCACTATGCGCTTTAAAGTGAAGATAACCAAGAAAAACTCAATGATGAAAATAAATTCACATAAACTGACCACAGCACCAAAACAGACAAGTGATGATGATGATGATGATGATGATGACGATGATGATGATGATGATGATGATGTGCTCTTTGTATCAACCAATATTTCCACAGAGGCTATGATAAGAATTGTTAATGTAGTGGAAACAGTGTCATAAACAGTGACAGAGGAGCATAAGTGGTGCTTTTGCTCCCGCAGCCACACTTGATGCCTCATCAACACAAACCACATATGCTGATGTGGCTGTCAGGATAACATATTACTATTCTTGCTGTGGCCTCCCTGTTGATGTTTTATTAACATCTAATAAATGACATGAAACGCTGTTAAAGAAAACGAGCCTCTCCCAAGAGGTGTATAAACAAAAAGAATTAAACCTTGGGTGTGTTTCAATAAAACAGTTAGATTATATTCAACATGCAGGACAGATGAGGCTTCACAGCCTATTAGTTACACCAAGGAAGAGCAGTGAGGGGATGGTAGAAAGGCTATTAGAGTAAATCTGACCATATCTCAGCAGCTTAATGTGATGATAGAATATAAAGAATATAAATCTCCAGCAGTGTATAAGCTTAAATAATTTTTATTCATATCTACTGCAGCATGCGTTTCTGTGATCTACTGTGGCATACTTTTTTGGTGGGGTCATTAACATATAATCATAAAAACATCTTTACTTTGATGGGCCATCATCATCATTTTTACCAGCCCATCCACACCAGGACATTGTAAACTGCAGTTGAGGAGGGAGTGTCACATGGCCACCAACATGTGACACACATGTATGAATGGGTTTCCATGTTGGCCAAAGAAACAGAGGACATCAAGTAATATCAGCCATTCAGTAGGCTGGAAACTTCCAGATCACCTGGAACTTTCCTGGCTAGAAAAGAAGTTCCTCTTCACCAAGTCACCAAATGCTGACTCTTTAAAGGCAGAATGTGGCCAAAAACAGTTACTACACTCAAATTCAAAATACTGTGGTGAGTCGTATCCACCTCCCCCTCCACCCCCTCTCCTCCAGACTCGAGGTTGCCAGAGTGGTTGGTGTATCCTCCATCACCAACGAGCGAGGCAACAAATCCTGCGCTGTAAGTTCATCGTTTGTTTGCTAATCATTTAGTTCATCTCCTATATAGACCCTCACTCTGCCTCCAGCTTTATCTTTTTGTGATTCGAGGTCTGCCTTCACCATCGCAGCTCAGTCGTAAACTGTCAACCTGTGTTTCCTCTGCAGCTGAGATTCCACTGACTGCAGTGATTTGTAGATGGCGGTGGGCGGAGCCTCATGACAAAACATGATTTCAAAACATCAACATGATTTGTCTGCAAAAGATTTTTTTTGAATATTTTGTCTGTATTGTTGTTGTTGGTGAGTTCAGTTTGTTATATGAACATTATTCCAGAGTCTCTGTCACTTATTAGGGGGATTTTATGGCCAATTGTTTTAGATTTCTTACATATTGTACCTTTAAATAATACCTGTATACACAGTATTATGTATGACTGTAACAGAGAGCGGAGAAAAAAACTGTAGAAGGAGGACAAAAAAGAACTCACTGACATCTTATTACATTCCAATGCTTTTCTTCTATTGATCTTGTAATTTCTATTATAATTAAGAATATTGATTGGATGTCAAATTGAAACGAGGCTGAACATAATAGAGGGAGTGAAAGTGTGATTGACAGGAGAAGCAGCGAGCTGAGAAGGAAGATAGCGGCTCATGGCTTAAAAGGAAAGGAAAAAAATCATGCTCATGCTCATTACTGCATAGTGATGCAGTATTTATACTGCTCTTCCAATTTAAATTATTTCAACCTATACGCTACAGCTCAGCTAACCCATGCACCTCTAATTGCATGTATATGTGTGTTACCGTCTGCGTGTAGACATGCTGTGTGCTCTCATATGCTCACTTGTGCATATGGGGTTAAATTGAAAGGCACTTCATCTTGACTCAGGGATGAGTTATGTGCTAATTACTCAAGTTTCAATTGTGCCAGATTACCCAAAGGTAAGGATGCAAGCCAACCCAATATCAACTGACCACAGATTCAGCACACAAATAGGATCCTTTTGGGAAATAAACATGTGAGTGAGAAGACAAAGAAATGATCTTTCTCAAGCAAGCTGAAGTAAGTTGAAGTAAAAGTAAATCTTCACTTCAGGCTGTTTTTGTAACTCCTCTGTCTTTCCTTTAACAGCAGCAGTGTCCACCAGGTCAAACAGACACAAAAATACCTCAAGGCTAACAGAATTCATTACAGCATGAACACAGAGAAGTGAGGATGTCTTGCTCTATTGTTTATTTGATTGATGATTGGACATTTGGACACATCTGTATGCTGATGACACAGTGATTTTCTTGTCCAAAGAAGTTGTTCCTATAACTTCCCTTATTCACATACTGTAACTGGCTATTTGGACAATGTTGCAAGCCGAAACTTATGGTCTTAAAGGCTTGTTTAACTCCTCATGGTGTAATTTATTGCCTGAATAGGACAGAATGTACACTGATCAGTCTCAGACTTGCTCATTTGTTACATAGCACATAAGCTAGCTAATTCACAGATGAACATTAGATAAGCATACACTGCTCTCCTCTTAGTGTTTGCTGCAGGTGTTATTCTGCACATCATAAACATGTATATTTGAATAAGTCATCCATATAAACATTATGTAAATGACGAAGGAATTACACTGCTGGTGTGCTGTCCCAGCCAGGGACACAGTTATAACTAAACGATGTCTGTAGATGCGAGCAGAGGGAAGGTCATTCTGCTGTCGGGGAGCCAGGAGTTGAAATTGTTTTGAGTAACAAAGAAGATTATGCTATGAGATGAAATCAAAGTCTGGCACATCTTTGTTTTTGGCTCTGGCAACCTGCATGAGAACAGCACTAGCCTTTTAAAAAAACGAGCAGCGACAGCGCTGCACTGATGGTGAGAGTAGATGAGTCCGTGTGCTGATGGCTAATCAATCATCCTCACTGCTGAGATGAGAGCAGGTTCCACTGCAGTGATCCCACAGCAGTGATGGGGAGGGAGGAGAAGGGAAGACACATCACGGTGGCAGGAGAGAGGAGGTTAGTCAGATAAAGTGCAACAGAGTGGAAAAGACAAAGGCAAAAGTTTGAAGCCATCCTGATGAGGCACAAAACCGAGAGCTGACCCACACAGACAGCGGAAGAGCTTAAACCTCAAATTTAAACAGGCATTAAAACCTTTTTGAGTAATTACATTTTATATTCTAACTTTTCAGCAGGAAATTGGTTTGTATTTTATTCTCTGAACAGGTGATGCTTTGTATTTGTTATGTAAATAATTTGATTACAGCTTTTGTCAGCCATTCAGGAAGCAATTTGTTGCCTTGCAGCTATTCATCACCTGTCATACTTGGTGACTTAGCATTTGGGCTGGCGGATTTTAATTGTACAATTTATATGAAAGTCACTCATGTAATAAATCAGTGAACTGTTGTGTACAAAATCTTTTGCAGTTCTGTAGTCTCACATTTATAATGTTCGAGAAATTGAAGCAAAATACGATATGAGTGTACAAAGAGAATGAAATGTCAGTGGATTGTGTGCTCTCCAGGGGGAATACTGAACAACAAAGATGAACAGTTTTTCACCTGACGTGTGCTGTCAAACAGAGGTAAATTCCTTCTGACTCCTGGCCCTCCCTCCTCTATGTCTCCCTGACCAAACTGTTTTCATTCCAAGGTCTTTTCTTTTCAGGAGTGTTGAATAAAACATGGCCCCCAACTCAGCTGTGCCACTGCTAATGTGCTTCTATACACTTTCCAGTGTTACAGCACATTTAAATTTGGCCGTCTCAGAGGTCACCAGAACCTTGTCAGAAAATTAACATGGAGAAGATATAACTTCAACAAAGTCCCCACAAGTCACCTCCAGTTAATCTGGACATGTTTTCAATATGCAAGTCACACTTTATGTGCACACTTGTTCCAAATTAAGGATGCATAACTTTTCTAAAAATGGTAACTGTATGAAAACACATTAAGACAGGGTGTGGGCTGAGGCTGTCATCAGAAATTACCACAAACAAGCTTTATTTTTCCTAAAATGTGCTTGAATGGCATTTTTATATGAATAATTTATTGCACTCCCGTCATTCAAAAGAAAAAGTTTGCAATTTTAAAAAGCCGTCATGGTGAGATGAAAACATGAGCACACATGAAGCAGAGCAGATTTTTAAATGTGCAGCGTACACAATCCGGACTGCTGATAACCTTTAAAGCGAAAACTAATTTTCCTCTGTACACATCAACAAATACATGTTTATCTTTCATCTCTGCAGAACACTTATTAAAATGAGTTCACAGTGGTGTTGCTCTGCACTGGCCCCAGCTGTGCCCGATGTTTAACTGGTGTCGATGAGAGACGCAGCACTGACCTTTCAGCTGCTTAGTGGGTGGAGGAAGAGTTGTTAAAGTCCAGGCAAAACATACTGTGACCGATCAGCTTCTCCGTGTGCTCAGGGTGGATGTTTTATTTCGTGTTCTCCTTTCTTTAGTTTTTCTGAGTCCTCCCTGTGTCCCTCATGTCATGTCTTCCTCCATCCCATGTCGGCTCATTGACCTGCACTGTGTTTTGTATTCTGCCTGCGCCTCGTCTCTGCCTTTGCTGTCCTGGATTTTAATCAGCTATACAGTGTTTTTGTTTGTTTACTTAGATTTTCATTATCTTGCATCAGCTTTAATCATTAAAGCATTTTTTATTACTGCAGTGTGCCTTCTGTATTCATCCTCATCTCTAAAGCAGGTAAACATTTCTTTTCTCATAGCAACACCAACCAGGATGATTAGAGTGTGATTTGGTGTGGACTTCCACTCAAACCTCACCCCTCCTGTTTTTTAACTAAAGAATCTGACACTTATCTTCACTCATACACAATGATGAGTTAGTATTGCTTATTCTCCAGCCAGTCATTAAAGTGTTGTTGATTTGTGCTGTTTGTTTCTTGAAATTGAAACACAACAACCTGTTGAAATATGCATGTGCTCTATAACAAAGCACAAAGGGAGTATAATAACAAAACAGCTTAAATTGAGATCCTTGTTTAACACATATGCTTCTTTTAACAAATGCCAAAAATCTGTGATTTGCACAACAATACCCCAATATTTCAGTTTTATATATGAAAGTGCTGTTACACTCAGCATCTAGTGGGCAAAACAGCTCCAATTTCATAACCTTTCTTTTTAGTGTTGTTCTAATTGCTACTAGGAGCATTTCCTGCTCATATGGTGAAGTCATTGTTGTTGAGTACCAGTGCCAGAATTTTTTGTTATACAGCTGCAGACCTGCAGTGGAAAACAAGTATAAATTACATTATGCAGACACTTGTACGTAAGAATAATATAACAGTGAAAATGTCACAATATGTGGTGCTGTTTTTCCTTTTTATGTGTTTCCACTGCACGCTCACTAATGGCCACTCTTAATGCCTTTCCTCTAAATAGAGGAGTTGTTTTCCATAGGGTAACAGGATGGACCTGGGACACTGTGTGGCCACATTTCTTTTAATGAGCTGCAATTTAACCAGTGTACTAAGTAGAGCAGAACAGAGCAAATGAATAAAAACATTTTTGCTTTGCAGTTGCTGCCAAATTTCTCAATTTTTAGGGCTGATAGTAGAGACAGAGGGAGATGAGTGAGTAAGGCTGTGTGTTAATGTGCATCATCAAAAAGTGCCAAAAATGAGAGGACAAACACAGCCCAGGGTCACCAAGCCAGGCTGCTGATGAAGGGTTGAGCATGCCCTTGTCAAAGTATCACATACAACACACTTCAAGACTGGTGTCCTACATTCAGCCACCAGCAATTCATCTTCACCAAGCAGGCACAAAGACAGCTCAGCTGTGAGAGGCCATTTATAGGACCTGAGGTTTTCCAATAATTAACATTGCAAGGTTACAGTCACCAGAAATATCCATGTTCGATTTAAAGAACAAACACTGCAAGATGCAGAAGATTACCCAGCCTAGCTGCAGCAAATGTGCATAATTCTTATGCATTATCAGTTTCTGCAGAAGTGTTTCAGTCAATGGTTGCAAACAAAGCTGCTCCAGCAGACAAGAGAGGGAACAGAACATGTCTGTGGATGTCTTCAGATAGTATTCATGACCAGCATGAGATGAAATCCCTGGATATGGTGAATTTCTGCTTTGCTACCAGCTGCAACTAAATGATTACCAACTGTATCTTCTGCCCAGACACACTCATAAGATGAGAGAGCTCAGGGGAAGCAGGAGAGGGAAAACAGACAGAGGTTTATTCAAAATATCAGCAGTCAGGTAATCCCACTGGCAGTGGAAATAAGAAGATTAGCAATACTCACTGATGAGTATGAATTCACAAGAAATATTGCTGAGGAGCCAGTGCTGAGTTAAGCCGCCAACCTGGACAAATTAAATCTATAAATTCATGAACTCACTTTTACTTACTTGCACATGTTTTAACGTATTAAATGTTGGTTTGATCTCATCCCATACATTATATTTGTTCATTTTAAAGAGTAATTAAGAGCTGGAGAGGTGCCAGTTCACTGCTGGGATACTGCCGAGGTGCCCTTGAGCAATGCACCAAACCCCCAAACAGCCCCCACTCCTCCTCTCCACCGTGCATGTGCATGAATGTTGTGTGTGGATGACAAAATATAGGATTGAAGTGAATTTCAATAAAGTATATGAAATCTAAATCAATTAAAATACATTTTAAAAAGTCAGAGTGGAGGGGAAACAAGAGGAACTTGACTTTCAAACTATAGGAAGTTCAAATAAGACATGGAAAATAAAAGAGTGAACTAATAAAATAAAAGATTGCCTCCTCCAGCTCATTCGGGATATGAAGGCGTTCCCAAGCCTGCTGAGAGATGTAAGCCCTCCACTGCATCCTGCTGTTGGACATGCTCGTACCACCTGACCCACCAAATCAACGTGATTTAATTCTTTCAGTCACTACCCACAGCTCTTGGCCATAGATAAGGGTAGGAATGTAGTGAGATCCTTTCTTTTTGGTTTAGATACTTAAAATAGCAGATGAGGTGTATCACATACCAGGTGACATAATAAGAGGTATTAAAGATTCATAGACAGGAAATCATCTGTAAATCATTGTTATGATTCATGTATATTTAATGAAGCCTCATAAGCAATAAAAACCCTGACTGTAGACCCAATGCTTCATCTGCTTTATATGATAATGAACATACAGTGTAGGTGTTGTGAGCAGCCAGTGCCCCATCAAGCAGCCTGCAGGCATCATCTTTCATTCGTTCTTCACAAAGCCCCTCAGATGGATGAGAGGCATGCAAGCCTAAATGGAAATGATTAGATAAACACACAGGTCTGTCTTCCAGCTACAGCTAGCAAAGCCCTCTGCATTAGGAAATGGACTGAAGCAAACAAATTAGGAGAAATTCATTCACATACGTCTTCAGTAACCTTCTCAAAGGTGAAGCTCAGTGGAAGTAAAGAAGACACACGGCTAATCAATGGAAACCATTTTACTCCATATTTTATGAGTGTATAAAATATACCATAAAATCCTTTTTAAACACATATAGTGCTGACCTCTGAGGCAATGCAGTTCACTGTAGCTCCTACAGGCTTTAGATTTCATTGAGATGAATTCACCTTTGTCTTTCATTCCCTGTGCCAAGGTCAGGTCAGGTCAGTCTCTTAGGTGGACTTTATTAAATCCTCAGCCAAACATGATGATGTTATGCCAGCAATGTCACCTCCTCAGTCTACCACACTGACACCTGCATGAGTTTAAGTGCAGGTGAGGAATACAAATGCTGTAATTTACTTGAATCCATCAAACAATATACTCCGAGTGGCTTTAAGTTGTCAATACAGGGCTAAATTACTGTCAATATATTCATACACTATATGGACAAAAGTATGTGGACAGACTATGACTGTCCTCCATGATTCTCCATCATCTGTCATCATCATCAACTGTCCATGTCATGAAGCATGGAGTTCTTCCAAATAAAGATCATTTTCCAGCTTTTCTGTTAAAACAGGAAGCTGACAAACACAACATGTTTCGTCTAAACCCTCATTTTATGCTGTTAAACTGCAACAATAAGTTAATGAATGGAAGTTAGGAACTGCTGATCAGAAAACATTGATTGATTTCCACCTTTACGACTAAAAAGAGGGGCTGATGTCCATTTACTTTTGGTCACATGGTAACGATGTGACAGCAGATGCTTTCTCTTTACATCATGTCTAACTAGAGGATATAATGGTGTGCAATATTAGATGGCTCCACAGCTCTCTGAAAACGCAATGATTTCTGTATTGAGATGTATGACATTATGCAGAAACATATACATTTATGAACTGCATCAAATTAGCAGTCATTTAGTTGACATGACAGCAGCTGGATTTACATGAACAATTTCCTGTGTTGTTGTAAACAGCCAAGTATTCAAAAGATGGAGGTTTGTGCTATAGTCCTGATTTATCATCATCTACAGAGCGCCACAACTTATGTCTGACATTAATTAGAAATGAGATGAATTACCGCTGAGCAGGGAAGAGAAAAGAGGAGACCTGCTTCCGATTCTCGAGGAAATAATGACCATCCCAGAGGCAGCACCATAACATGAATGCTTAAACAGATGAAAGGACATTCAAAATTCTCTCTGCTTTTAAAAAATGTGCCACATCAGTTGCTCTGACAAAATTGTCTCTCAGACGTACATTTGTTCCAGTTAAACAAGAAACCGTAGTTTTTGTGTTACGTTATGTATGAAACAAAAAGAAACAACGAATGCACAAAGTGCCAGATTCACCTCAGCATGAACTCGTCTTTTATTGGCTTTTATTCATTCTTGGCATAAATCTGTGATCTTCCTGCACGCATACAAACGGCTTGTTGTCAGATGTGGAATTAATCTCAGGCAGCATCAGATTGGCTCTGATCAGGCTGCAAATGTGCTTGGCTGGTTGAAAATGTGAATGTGTAGACCTCATGGAAATAAACAGTCTTTGCTGACCAGGACAAATGTCTCATTTGGAATCATTATTGTTGATGAAATGTGATTTTGTCAGGTCTTCTTTCACGGTGTCTTTACGAGCATCACCATTAGCAGCCTTCCCGCACGGCCCATGTGTCGGAGCTCCCTCTGAAGCCAGCTTGCTGTCCTTCTTGATGGTGAATCTTATCCAGGCCAGCTGTAGCCCCCCTCTCCTCTGCAGGGCGGCTCGTGGGTTTGGCAGAGCGGCAGTGCCAATGCCCATCAGCGCTGAACATCAGTCACTGCATGCCCCAGATTCACACATCATCTCCACTTCAGAGGCTTGCCCAACTGCTTGTGTGTGTCTGTGTGCATAAAATTAACTAACTGAGGCAATTAGAGTTTTCATGAATATCATTTTTGTGTGAAAGGGGCCCGACACAAACAAACCTGATACAAATCCTCCACATGAATAATACACAGTTATCTTTTTTTTTTTCATGCTGAAATGGAGGATTTCATCTGTGAACTCCTGCTGCTGGTCCATAAATAGCCACTTCCTGTTTATCTCAGTAGACACACAAAACATACAAATTACACAGCACCTGAAAAATATCATCCATTGGACAAGACTTAGAGCAAATTTTTGTGAAAGCCTTGTTGTATCCCACTGTTACTTTGTGCTTTGCAGTTTTTTGCTACCAAAAAACTATCCAATAAATTGTTCAGTTCTGCTTCCAAACTGTCAGAAGAATCTCTTAAGAAGTATTCCACTGATAAACAGACAAAAGTAGAAACTCTGGCCGCCCCCAGTGAAAGAAAATACAGTAAATTCTTTGACAAATGTACCTTCAAAGGCTCTTCAGAGGAAAAAGCACAGGCTGCAAATCATGTCTGATTCATCAGCTGGAACCGAGCAAACAAAGTGAAAGCCAATTAGGTAGATAAACTGAAGAAATAAAGAAGGAAGTGAGACGGTTTAAACATGTACCCTGTCTCCTTTGCTCATCTGTTTGGAGCTGATGTGTCACTTCCTTTGTTGATTTCTCTGCTGCCTCTCTGTTGTTACTTTGTTTTGAAAGGTCTCCTGTAAACAGCAGCTGAATAACAAACACCATTTATCTTTAATTTATCATTAAAATCCTCGAGGAAATGTGTAGGTGGGTTTCTCCATGTGATGTTTACCTTCACTTGTGAAGCTTCATCTAGGTTTCCGGGGAGAGATGGAGAGCTTCGGGGAGCCCGGGGGGCAGTGGAGCTGCCAGGCAGGCTCAAACAAGGCGATTGTATATAACTGAAACCATTTCTGTGCCTCGGGCAAGATAAGGCTTTGTAGTGAGTTTAATAATAAATAAAAAAACAAATTTGGTTGATCTAAGTCTGATCTAAGAGTGAGAAAATAGATTCTTCATCACCTCAGAGATCAGCTGTTTCCTAAATCAGCAGATTTCTCTCCATCAGATATTTATCACTGAGAAATGGTGACAGTTGTTTGAGAATGCATGAATACTGGATGAGACCCGTATGTCTTAGTGAGCATAAATCTGAGTGACATTGGTGTAAAGAAAAAAAACTTGCAGCAATCATCATAATTTACAGGATGTGATGTGACTCATTGTTGCTCTGAGGTGGCACAAATCAGCTCTTCAGTGAATGATATATTTATGTCTGCTGCCTCGGTGGCTCTGAGAGGATTTTGACAAAGAAAATGCGCCCATCACAGCAAAGAAAAGGTTTGGGGAAAAAAAAAACTTCTGGCTTTTTTTCAGAAAATAACTTGTTGTCTCAAGGTTAGCATCAGTGCACAGATGAGGTCTGACAGAAAGGTTATTTCACCTTTATAATCATTACTGTTTCCACCCACATGTGACAGGTGTGAAAGTAGGTGCAAATACACCGTTAATAAGCATGTGACGCATCTCTCCAGTAAAAAGGAAGATTTTTTTTAAAAAGAAATGTGCAAGGCATAAATAGAACAAACTGAGGAGTTTGGAGCTTTGTGCTGTCATCACACTTTGGGTGACCAACTGTAAGCTAGCCCTGCTCCCAGTCCTTATAATAAGTTAAGCCGACCTGTTCCTGCCCTTTAAATATTATGTGAGGAGGAAGGTAATAATGGAAACGATTCCCATGGTTACAACAGCAAATCCTTTATGTCCGCTCAGATGGCAGTCAGCTGTCTCTTTGGGCTGCTGTTTCTCATTACTGGGTATTCACAGACACTCACATTACTGTGTTTTTTTCACATCAGACAGCAAGCAACCAAGGCAACAGAGATAGAACAGGCCTCAGGAGCTCCGATTATAAACACAAGGAGGAAGTAACAGTAATCAGCTCGACAATGCAACAGAAAAATTAACAGTGGGATGTGATGAACTATTTATTTCTAGAAAAAAACACATACACAAACTGTTCAAAAATATTTCAGTGAAAAACAACCAAAAATCACAAATTCCAGCCAAGCAAGTCCAAACAAAAGGCTTTACTTTCTTCAAGTTGATCTTTATCTACAAAAGAAAATGAAAAAATGTCCTTCAAACCACTTTGAATGGAACATAAAGAGTCTTTCCCAACTTCTGTAAAGTAAAAAAAACAGTAATGCCCTGCAAAAAGGAACAAAAAAAGAGAAAAATCAAGAAGAAAAGAAACCTTTCATTCTTTCGGCTCCTCGCTCCCTGTATGAAAATCTGCACATGGATTCCTCTGCCTTCTTAATCCAGCTGAAAAGGCAAAAAAACTGTTCATGAACATAATGCTGTGAAAGTCACTAATCCCTTCAACCAAACATTTCCTCACCAGGAAGTATGTTTCAACCATACATGCTCTGCTCCTTAATCTAATGCTATAAACTCAGATTATAATTAGATATAATTAAGATAAATTAATATTTATTTACTGTAACACTGATCATTTTAATATGCAGTCAAAATCTCGATACTGCTTGTTTTCCAGGTAATTAAACCAACATCCATGTGATGTATTAATCTGTTACTGCCTGGGAGCAGCAGGCGGTGACAGTATTCGTCACATGAGGTGCCATTAAGGTCATGAAGCAGGAAAAGATTTGCAGCGGTAATTGAAAAAAAAAGTTTCTTATCCCTCAGATCTCCCTGCTGGATGTGGTGACACAGACTGGCTGCAGGGAAGCAGAGATATGAGCAGACTTACAGGTTTGTAACACATGATGAGCTGTTGTAGCTGCTGAATTATTGATGTTTCTCTTTGCTTTTAAGAGGCAGGTGGTGCTGCTCATGACCAAGATGGTTTTTCTTCATGGCTTAATTTTCTCAATCGTTTAATATTTCTCCTCCTCTCTTGGCTGACAGGCAAGTGGATGGGAAAAAAAAGACATAAGGATATGCATGAGTGCTCACTCAACAAAATCTATGCATGTGTGTGAAGAATGCACCTAGGTGTACAAGCTGGCTCCCCAGAGTGTCTGTAAATAGGCTGACAGCTAATCCCATGGTTTCTAATGGTGCTGGAGTCATTCAGCTGGAACAGATTGAATTTCAGGGCCGTGGACACACAGCATCTACCACAGGATCACCTGTATGTTTTAGGAGAATCTGTAATTTTTACTTTGCATTGTGATAGTCACACGTTCACACCTCACACGGAATGCATATGTTCATATTAAAATGTGAAACAAACAGCAGCAGCTTCAGATGCATTCATTCAAACAATCATACAATATAATGATCTGTCTTTTAATCCCATGATTCACATAAAGATACTAACACAAAGATGGAAATTAGGATTAAAACTAGCTGTCTCACAGTGGTGTTCCTCCACCCCCTCGTCAACATATTGTCCATATTTCAGTCCCTTTGTCTTTGGTGATAATCTTTGCCTAATCTCTCACCATGTTTTAATGTCTAATAAAACCAAACTCGAACTTGATGAAAACGAAACAGCTCCGGACTTGAACCTCAGACTCCTGATTAAAAGCTCTGCATGTACCTCCACCACCTCCAACCTGCTTCACGCCTCTTTACTTGGACTTTTACTGCTGTTGTGGTTGTATGTTGGGGCAACATTACCATAAATGTACCATATGCCATGTGGCAGATGTATAACCAACCAAAGGTCTGTTATGTACATCATTTAGACAAAAGTATGTGGACAATTTTCTCCATTTTTCTCGATCAATTGTAAAATCTGACAAAGGGTGATGAGGTCAGGTAATGAAGACGAAAGCAAACATGTTTGAAGCAGAGGAGGAGGAGGACATGTCTGCCCAAATCTGTGAGACCTTCAAACCTAAAACCAGAGCTCAGAGAAGAAAGGGATGATTTTCTTTTCAGAGCACCAACATGTGTCCACACCACTGAAACCACCTGCCTCATGCAGCCAGTGGTTCCTCCAGCCCTGAAGGTCACAAGGTCTTTGTAGCTCCTCTTTGTGATTATACTGACCAGCCTTTCCTCTCCATAAGCATCGACATGACCCTGTGGTCGATCAGTGACCCCTGCATACAACAGAGCACCTGCAGCTCAGTCATTCATCATGCTCCAGTCCCACTGTAATGATATATTCACTGTTACATGCTTCACCTGTCAGTGTGTTTTACAGTTTAACAAACTCAGTGTGTCTTGTAATGAATAATTTGAAATATCTTCACAGAGGGCATCATGCACCCAGCTCACCTTATTGACACTTATTCACTCAGAGTTCTGCTTTCTGATTCTGCTCCTGTATTTAATTTTTCAGACGATTTGTGCTCTTCAGTATCAGGCTCATAATTCAGAAAAAAATAAAACATGACTATTGAATTTTTTGTGGTTTTGAACACCACAAGCTTAGTGCCCTCCAGTTCCTTTTGAACTTGTGTGTGTGTGTGCACAGAGAACTGAGACCCATCCAACACAGGAAAATTATTTTCTTTTATTCTCAGCTGATACTGAAGAAGTCATTTTTGTTCCAATTTCCCTACAGAGCATGTAGCAAATATGGCTGTTGTCTCAGCTCGTGTACTGACTGCTAAAGAACTCAGTCTTTACTGTGTGCGGTCACTTCATCTCAAATATAACATGCAGTACCTCTACAATCTCTACAGATGCAAGGCCGTCTAAAATCTACTTCAGCAAGTCTTTATTTCCACTTCAAGTTGCTCTGAGCTGCTAAGCTATCATGAAACATTTCTGTATTCCACACAGAGCTTTTCTTTGGCTGCAGTTGAGTCCATCTATATTCTAACCTGTATCTTGTGGTTGTTGATGTCAAATAGGCTGCCACAGCTCATCATCATGGAGATGTACTGTTGAAGGAAGGCACATTCACCCAGCACAGAGTCATCACAAAAGAGAAAGGAAACCTGCCAAGAGTCATCAGTCACAGTGTTTGTATGCTGAGATAAATCCCCTCTTCCTCTCTGTGACACCTTCATCCCACAGCTCGGCAGATGCCAGATCAGTCTGTGATTATGCTCTTAGGCTCAGCACAGATTATGGGAGGGATCATGTCCACAAAAACGACTCATCTTACATCTTTTCTGACAAAAAGCGACCTGATGTCGATCACTGTCAGAAATACACACCAGCTGATCTGAGCTGTAGCAAAGGGCTGAACTGGATGTTATAATGTGAAAAGTTTTGTGTGTTTTTTTACCTGCTCCCCCTCCCTTCTGATTGCCTGACTGGACTGACCTGTGCAGCCCAGGTGAGCTGAATTCGACCAATCACAAGCCACTCAGGTCTTTTTGGTTCATTTCTTTTGTAGCTGGTAGATTAGGCCTGGTTTTATTGTATCTTCTAATTTTGTTGTTGGCACAACCACATTTCTTTCTTTCTGATGAATTCAGCCCAAATTGCCTTCTCCTCTGACTCCTCCTCATGTCTTTGGTTTACTGACCTGAACCCCTGGCTTCTATCACAAAAGGATCATAAGAAAAGAAAGAAGCTTTTCACCTTTTTTAACACGATACTGATCCATTTTCTTCTTTCTAGTCTAGTGTGGCAGTTCAGTGGTTCTATGGAGGTGCAATCCATGTGTCTGCTGCAGAAAGAAAGACTTCCTGCAATCATTTCCCTTTAAACACAGTCATTTGGTGTAGTCAGACTAGTATCCGTTTCGACAGATATGTACACATATTTTTACATTCATCACCTAAAAATGCTTCAGCATCCAAACAGTCATTATTATCTGTCTGCACAATATAGTCTGAAATCCTGTTTACAGTAACAGAGACAAAAGGTAAAGGATGTTTTAGAACAACCAGTCTGTAGTTAAACAGTTTATATAATATAACATCTCTTCCTTTTACACAAATCCGTTTTGTTATGATTTATTCAGTCTAACATTTAACAGTGACTGAACACTTGCTGGTCAATCTGCTGCCCAGCAAGCTTTCTGCTTACTGACTGCAGATCAGTCTGTTAGTGCTGTTAGCTTGCTAGAAAGACCAGACAGCTTATATTACTGCTATTTACATGTTTCCTGCTGTGGGAAAACAGAGAAGCCATTGCTGTCATCTTATTTTTAGAAAAAAAAAATGATGTTTACAGGTTTCACTCTAATTTGATGCTGCAGAAAATGACAGGTTTCAGGGAATTTTCCAGATCAAACATCACCATTAGAGTGACTCCCTACTGACTGCATTACACGTGATATAAGGATGTGTTTTCTGTATCTGCAGTGAACATACATTGTAAACGAGTAGAGTTAAAGCAAGCTCAGTCAGTGCTAACAACTAGGTCAGTGGCTGTTCTAATGCAGCTCACCTACGGCTGCTGTACCTGGTGCAGAGCAGATCATTTGGGTAATCGTTTCGCTTGTTGGTGGGATGGGAAACAGTGCAGACTTACTGCACCAGTCTGCACCTACAGAGGGTTTATTTATTGATTGTTGCTATTTAATGATTTATTCCTGTTTCCGAGCAGCCCATCTGCACACTAACATCTTTATCAAGGAAACTTTTGCAGAGATTTCTTTGGTATCCAACCAGTTTTTTTCTGCAGTTTGTGAGACCTCACTGAAGCAGTTGGGAATTTCCTGTCCTGCCATTTAAGTGGAAAGCTGAACCTACCCAGCATTTCAGCTCAGATGTGCTGATGCTGCAGAGTGTTTTCTTTGGGTGTCACTTAGCTCCAGCTATCAATAATGGCCATGAGATACCAGCAGCAGCAGAGAACAAACAGGATGGTACAAGGTCCTTCAGTCTGAGCCTGAATAACAGCTTTGTGTGTTGTTTACTCTGATATTACAGAGCAGCTCATGTAATCTTTCTTGCTATAATGTGAGGGAAACGTAGATATTGCGAAGCAAAGAATTCAACAGAATGCAGTGGGAGTGAAACTGCAAGTATATTTTAACTTAATCAAGGCTAAAATCATTTCTGTGGTGCATTGTGGGTAATATGTATGTAGTTCATTAGGATTTGAATTCACTTGTTTTCCCCTATAACCTCTGTATCTGTCTTTAAGGCCTGGCAATGTGATGAGACTGGAGAGTAATCATCTTCAAGCAGCCATTTTGAAAACACATGGCCACACTAAGTTTTTTGTTTCAGCTTGTGGATGCACCATGAAGGTCTTCAGACAGAGCAGCTCCCACATTTTGCAGCTTTTTTTTTTTTGCCCAGACACAATCAGTTAGGTCAGTGTGTGGTCCTCAAAGTTTTTTGTTGTGTTTTCCTTCAATATGAGGAAAAGAAGGACAACCTTGACATTCTCAGCACCAGAAATAATCCTGGCTGATTGAATCAATATTTTCAGACCCATCAAATCATATGAAAGGTTTTAGAAGAGGACTTGAAACCCTTGAAACGAATTCCCCTGTGTAAGCTTCTTTTCTTTGTGCCAGCATGTTTGTCCTTCATCTAACTTTTGCCACTTGTGCTGTAATTATGAAAAATGTGGATCAATTTCTCTTTCCAAGAGCAAAGCAGCCACTCTGCACACTTTGCTAACAACTCCCCAAACCTGGCCTTTGGGAGAGGGTGGGAGGTAGTTTCAACAGAATTGTGGTTTGTGTATTAATGAGGCAGATATGACAGAAAGCAGTGAGATCTGTAATATAGCACAGTACCCCGAGGAATTTACAGGAGCTTGAAAGGTACATCTACAGCTGTCTGCTCATTGCTATTGATCTATTATGAATGTCAGTTTCACTTTGGCTGTGGTTTAGGACCTGTAATGAAAATGACACAAAAACACATGGCTAGTAATTACGACGGAGTATTAGGGCCACATTAAAAAAATAT
>JAVQJX010139118.1:0-13823 GCA_036025115.1 Ambassis agassizii
AAAATTAATTCCAAGTCTCAAAGGGCCAAGAATTCAATCTAATGTGTGCAGCTACTTTTATATAAAACTATGTGACACCAGCACAGCCCTGTATCCACCCATTGTCAAGTTCCCAATAAACTCCAGCTGAATAAAGAGACATTATGTCCAACCCCACTCAAACATCCTTATGTTTCTGGTCAAAACCCTCATTTCCATGTAAGGTCTGGGAATGATAAATCTAAAGGAATGACATCATCACAATGGACTGCCAGATACAGAGGAGCAGAAATGAACAAAAGGCAAACAAATGACAAACCAGAGAGGGAAAGAAAAAATGCTGTTCCACATAAAGACGAAAGTGGGTGGGGAGGGAGTGATTAAGGCCCCTGCTGCCACAGACGGGGGTGGCTGGACCAGAGAACAGGAATTCAATGCTCACCTGTCTCACAGGACATGCTTGCTTTGTTGCAGAAATTCAATTTCACATTTTGGCTCCCTCTGCTTTCAGACAGAATCACAGCCAATGGCAAATGTGAATTTACAATGATAGGTAGTGAAAGTTAAAGGATAGAGCTGGTTGTAATAAATGCAGCAGGAGAGAATAGATAGCACTTGCGGTTCAGGTTGTTAAATGAAACCAAGCCATTACCCTTTCTTCACATCAGGACGCTGACCTGTACCTGCACTATGCCACTTCCTGTAATCCCCCTTCAGGATGACCTCTGTGGCAAACTCTAATGGAGCATGCCAGTGTGGCTGATCTCATTTTGGTTCAGAGCAACAGCATCACCCTTGGTTTACATAACACTGACAGAGGTAACACATCACCAAGCGTCTACATAAAGTCTTCTACACAGACACTCAGCAATAGATGAGATGCATCCCATAATGAGCATTTTGTGAGGGGCATAAGATTAATGATCGCAGGGCTCCCTGCAAGACATGGGGTCATTAGGCACACCCTAACTAAACTCCAGCAATTAACAGAGTCAGAAAGAGCCTCAATTAACAAAGGACATCTGGGAGGACTTGTATTGCTCACTGGGCTCCAAAGCCTCTGAGAAGAGTAACACTCTAAATGCAAAGTAATACTCTCAGCATCCACCAGTGTGCAAGGGTTCTCTGGGGTCTGTGTGTTGTAACAATAATGTTTCCAGTGCACTTTAACAGCACTTGTTGTTTAATACTTTGAGAGTCTGAAACTCATACTTATGGTTAGCAAAGAAGTTGTTCCAAGTTTATTTTAACACTCACACTGATTTCTTTCTTTGCTTATGTTTTGTCTATTTGCATGTTTTATTTCCAAGTTGAAGCAGGCGATCCAGTTTCATACCAAGGACCTTAACTGTAGCAATTGTGACAAAAACAAAATAAATACAAAAGGTTTTATAAAATTGCACGTTTTAGTCCAAGAAATGTAAAAATACAAAAGGCTCTGCCTCAGATAGCACAGAATCACTGCCCTGAGGTGATGCTGTGACTCCCACACCAGGCAATATTCACAATGGTGTACTTTATAGATAGGGCAACTGGGTGCAATAGACAAAGGTCATGCTATTTCATTAAAACCATCTCCTCTTCCTGCACAGACCACAGGGAGGACTGCCAAGAAACAACATCAGCTGACTGAATGGAATCCCTCTGACACAACCAGGGCAGGAGCAACAACAACAAAACTAATGTGTGCATGTTCATTGTACGCCGATGTTTCAAAACTATATTACAACCGGTCAATAGGAAATACAGAAAGACAAGTCTGACCAGTTGAGACAAGACAATATCTCTGACTTCCAGACAGTACACAGCAGCAGAGAAAATACAAAAACACTCTCCCTATAGTGACGGAAAAAAGATCTCAGGCATGAATGTCAAAGAAGGTTGTGTTATAATTCGTAATCTTTTACATGCAATTCTTCTTTTTCCATAAAGCTTACTGCTATGGCAAGCTAATAGCGTGCAGCTATCACAGGCGCCATTACCAAACTAAAGGTAGGAACATGCTCAGACAAAGGCAGGACGATTTGTTCAAATGATTTGTAGGTCTCATGCACAATATCACACTGGGCCTTGCAGTCCCTTAATACTTTCTCATCTGTATATTGACTTGCTCCAATGCCAAAGACTTTCAGAGGTGTGTGTGCAAAGAGACTTCTTGTGCACAGGAGGTATAAGGCCAGCTAAAATAAAATCGTTTTTTAAGCAAAGAGTTGGACAGATGGTCATGTCTGGACAACACAGAATGTGCACTCATCATTCCCAGATTTGTTGAGTGGAGTGTGAGTGGTCGCAGAGACGCCTTGAAGCAGCGCTGCTTGCCAGAGGAACAGCTGTTTGTGTCATTGATATTCCTAAGCAGTATGCAAGTCAGTGCGTGCAGCTGAGAAGAGACGCCTGAGGGGAAAAGGGCAGCAGTTCACCAACAGGATTTGTATTCTGTCTGACCTTGCAGCTACCCAGAGCACTGATACAACCACAGACATACACAGACAACATATACTGTAAGTCATAAAGTTTTCACCTGAAAGTCCAGCAGCCTCAGCTGAGAGGAAGCTACTCCATGACAGCAGGAAGAAGACGGATGTTTCCAGCAGGGGATTCTCATGCAGTCGTGTGAATTTTGTGAGGTGGAAAAATAGTTAAAGATGTACAAGATGATGATCATGCAGTATTTAACACTGAACATTGGGCTGAGGTTACCAAAGGCAATACAAATTTGTGACTCAGGTACAATACGACAGTCTGCAGACAGAGAGGCATTGCAGTACCTATAAACAAAAAGCAACTGCAGAAGGAGCTCAATAAGCAGGACCCGCCATATAGAGTCTCACTAATGAGATCTCTTCTGTGAGTTTTCCACATCCCGTTGAGGCTCTCTCACCATCCCACTGGTAAAGCTTCGCTGCAAACATTAGAATTTTTACTCTGTTCCAGGCGATACAGTACACATTGGAGGTTTTGTACTCACACAGGATATTTGTTGATTATCTGCTCTGAATTTAGCAGACACCTCCTACCACTTCAGGGCTTCAGCTCTGCAGGTCATTTTGTGGCTAGGGAAGTTAGTTATGAGTGACATCCTGCAAGCTATCTGCTAGCTAGAGACTGTCATGTCTTACATCTGTGTCACATTGTGTCAGATTTGTTGAAGACTTTCAACAAATCACAGCGGCACACTCTGTTACACAGTTACTCTGGCGAGTAGCTAGAACATAAAAATGCAGAAACTCTGGAACTCTGAACTGTCAGAATTTATAATGCAAAATCCTCAGATTAGGCATAAGATGGGGATATGCCCATAACATGTTGGGCCAGGTACTGGTGTATAGGTGATGTATTGAATAAAATCAAATTGATTCAATAGAGACTTGTCGGGCTGGCCTGGCATTTTTTCTTGTCTGTTTGCTTTTGTAAATGACAAAGGATGGGTACAGAATGTAATTAAAACAGAAATGGGCAACTGCTTCTCAAACTTAATTTCTTTAAGAAGTACAGGGCTGTTGCTGTGGTTAGCATCAGCAGAATCTAATAAATGCTCGCTTTGTAGTTTTGTCTCCATGCAGAGATTAGTCACTGTAAATAGGAGCTGAGCCCTGTCCCAAACCTCTCCCGACACGTCCTCATTTTTCATCCTACAGTCTAATTAGTAATAGATCAGAGAGAAATGCTGGACAACAGCGCCAGTCGAAACTTCATCATAGACTATGGGCTTGATTGACGACCCCTCTGCAACCATTAATGTCGCAGGAGCATTTTAGACCGTAGTCGCATGGCTTTTGTTAATATAAGCCATACAGTAGGGGGGTTTGTTAGAGAAGCAATTACCAGGTGGAGGAAGTGGATATATTGCGGCGGATGCTGAGGTGATAATTGAGTCTAGGGTGCAGGAGTATGGATGGGAGGGGATGAAAGGATATGAGGGCTGTTATTACTGTGAATATGAATCCTAAGAGGAAGGAACCAACAAGCACACCAAGAAACATGCCAAGAGAGTGGAGGAAAGCAGCCGGCTCGAAGGTGTGTCCTGCACCCATCTGGCTGTAGGTCCTGATGGCACTAAAAAAAATAAAAGAAAAAAGAAGATAAAAAAAATGTGATGAAAGAAAAATAAACCAGGAGTGTGATTACAACAAAAGTAAATTATAGATGCTGAAACTCTGCACTAACATTGTTTATGGCTATGAAACAAGTGCAGTCATCAGAAATATGACCCACTAGATTCTTGGTGTAAACCATTGTGGAGCAATGAGCATAAATTCACATGCTTATTATGCTGAGCTAAGCCTTAAATGCAATTTATTGGAGTCATTCCTGGGAATACATGGCCTTTTTTTAGAAGTAAAATCACAACACATCCTGAATGATTTGTCTCAGAGACATCCCAGAGCAGTTAGTGGGGGACAGGGGAAATACTATTGTTGTGCTCAAAGATGGCAGCATAATGTTATTCACGCTGCTATAAATATTTACTTTGTTGGGGGAGGGGAGACTTGCACATGGAAGTCATTGAGTGCAAATGAGGCCTCACAGGGAGGAGAGAGGGAGGAGGAGTGGTGTGTATATGTGGTGTATGTATGTGTGTGTGTGTGTGTGTGTGTTGGGGTGGGGTAGTGTCTGTGTTAAAGCA
Source organism: Ambassis agassizii (assembly GCA_036025115.1). Classification (NCBI taxonomy): domain Eukaryota; kingdom Metazoa; phylum Chordata; class Actinopteri; family Ambassidae; genus Ambassis; species Ambassis agassizii. The sequence goes on from JAVQJX010139118.1 coordinate 4,607, forward strand.
AGCAGAGACAGGCTGATGGAGTTGGCTGCCTTTGTGGAATGACTGCATTTCCTTCAGCCATCACAGACCCTCCCGTGTACTCCCTTTGGTTCTAAATGAATATCAAAGCATTGAGTCAGCAAAACAATGTGAAAGCCATGCCTTTTGTTTGTGTTTCTTCTTGCATTTAATGAGACACAGTATGTGACAGCCAGATAAACATCATAGAAACAGGAACAATGCCAGAAAAAAAAAAACTCATGATAAATGAACCCAATGCATCTCCACTTTTCCTACTGTCAGGCTGAAATGAGCTAGCAAACACCATAACATGCCTTAATCTCCATAGCAGAAGGGGAAGAATCAATCAAGCTGTCACTAATGAGCTCTGCAAGCTGAGAAGGGGAAACCCATTAAAGACTTCGGTTGCGTTTGCATGTTAAATTTTGCTGTTAGTTGCTTGGTCAGTGTGACCTTCCAGAGACTGTACTTTCACATGTTTTGGGTTGTTAACTTGCAGTCAAAATCCCTAAGATGTTAACACGGGATCTGGCTGAATGGTGGCTGGGTCAAGGCTGCTGGAGCAGGAAGTTTTGTGCCTGTGAGAGGGCACATCAGCGTAAGGTTGAGCTGTTCTGGGAGCTTGTTAAAATTCCAGTGCCAGGACCCCGCGTGGCTCACTAATAAGGGCCGGCTTTGTATGTGGGGCCAGGGCGACCGGCAGGCTAGCAACCCAGTCAAGTGACAGGAGATGGCATGAAGGCTGGTCACGCCACTCCAGGAACAAACATAGCATTATCAGACGGTTTATCCGGTTTCAATGTACACAGAGGTAGCAGCCACAGCGTGAACACATCAATCTGCAAACTCGCCTCCTCTCCTTTCTGCCTGCCTGTCTGTGCCCATTTGTGCAATTGGATAAAGAGATGTTAGTATGTGCCAGTACTATGTATGTGATGTGTCAGTCTGTGTGTATACAATAAGCAAATATAGATATGTATCTTATTCCTATCATCTCTCTTCCACCTTAATCTGTCTGTCTGGCCATGAGATGTGTGAGTTTTCTCTCCTCTCTGTCTAAACTGGCCATCTGTTAGCACATCTACATGACTGCCTTTGTACACTAGCACTGTGTAAATAGAGCAGACAATGAATGCAATGTGTGTGCTGGTGTGATAAACATGCATATTTGAGTGCAACGTTGGAGAAAGAGGGAAGAATGAAGCAACTGAGATGCAAGGATGCAAGGCATGACTTCATCATGGCTATTTCACTGAGCCTCACTGAGGATTTGATGTGGGGTTTTTTTTGTTTTGTTTTTTTTTGTTTTCTTGTCCTGAAATTGACAGTGTGTGTTAGTCAACTTCGTTAGCTGGGAGTGTGCCTCTACTCTAGCTGTGAGTCTCTCCACTGAGTACCTTAATGAGATGCTGACAGTGCTAGAGGCAACTTGCTTATACCGTCCACTGCATAGTATCAGAAGCAGTCATGCCAGTTTGCCAATCACACTCTTTCCTTAAAGCTGGCAGCATCCTTTCTTCCTCCACACATCCGCCCCCATAATGCCAGTCTGAGCACCCACACAATTATACCTTGAAATATATTGCATTCTGAGGGCTGAGAGAAATCCTTAAAGGCGAGATACTAACCGTGTCAGGACGATAGCCACGGCATCGTTCAGGACGCTCTCGCCAAACAGCAGGGTGTGCAGATCCAAGTCCACGCGCAGTTCTGTCAGCAGGCCAAGGACTGAGACTTAAAAAAAAAGAGAGGAAGAATTGAAGCTTCTGAAGACTGCAAGCAGCATAATGAACAGAAAGACTGCTTTGCTAATCACACAGCGAAATATCACCTCTGCTGTCACTAACAGCAGAAACCAGGGGAATACAGTGTAACAATGCAAGCTGACTGAAAATGTCAGTATACTATCATCAGTGGAATAAAGATGGCACTCAGAGTAACTAAACCAAAGACTTGTTCTGCCTTGACTTAAGAAAACACAATACATTGTGAAGACAAAGATAAGACATGTTGTGTTAAGAGCTGTGACCTTCCAGTGAGTATAACAGGGTGCATTTCCACTTATGTTTGTAATAGTCCTGTATTTGAAAAATAAAACACTGATTGCTCATTTCTGCTTCTTTATGTGATAAAGAAGCATAAATCAAATCAAATTAGCAAATGAAGAAACAAAATACCTCTACAGTGGGTGTGTGATGGTTAGGGTTAGGTGTTTGAAAGTAGCTACAAGACACTCTTGTCTGTGATTTTCCTCTTGCCAGGAGCAGCAGTGGGGCTAGATACTGCATATCATCAAAGTTATTTTCTTGTGGTAATTAAACATGCATCAGCAGATTCTCAGCCCATATAAAATTGAACTTAATATGTACTTGAAAAACATCATACATGCTGAGAGAAAAATAAGCTGAACTATGCAGTGAGTTCACCAACAGTAAACATCAAGGAAAATGCTGAACATATGAATGAGTGCATCAAGTGTGACATGCTCGGCACTGCAGGACGGCTAAGTGTCGTCAGTGAGTGACAAGGAGAAAACTGACACTGACAAGACATGACGTGCCTGTCAGCTCTGCATTTACAGGCGCCGCAAGTATCTCCTGCAAGATATCGCTTGCACAATTCTTCCTATTAACACTGAAGACTTTCTGTACTCTGCATTACATCAGATAAATAAAAAGACATGTAAATTGATATAGTAGATATATATACAAATGCCAAATGATATGTAAATGAGGAGACGGATAACACAGATGCATACACACAAATGCCAAAATAGCAAGCAAAAGAAAAATACACATTCTCAAAGCCGGGTAATATCATTAAGAGGTCCTGGCGGATTAATATTCCACCCGTTGAGATCGAGATGCAAAAAAGATCCTTGTAAATTAGTTTGAGGGAAATTTGTGATATGAATAATGAGTCAATTTTGATAGCAATGTTTGGCCCTGTAGTGAATAGTCAGCCCGGTGAGGGCAGGATAGCCAGGATAGGACAAGACTGACAATTCGAGCGGGACAGCTGCCTCAGGACTTGTTTTGACAGATCTAGCTCTTTGGTCATTGACAGGTTTAAAGCTCTTCCTGGTTGTGGAATCCTTTATCTGGAGAGGGTGAGGTAGGCCCTGGAGTCAGGATTGTTCCATCTCCCTGCTCCAATAATGCCTGGCTGATGACAGTATGTCATACACCCCTCACACTGCAAGATGGGAAAAAAAAAAAACCTTGCCGCCACACACACACACACACACACACGCCCGCACACACAAGGGTGCGGATTGGCTGTGTTGTCATGGCAACCCCATCCTACAGCTGTCAAGTGTTCATCAGTTTCCACAGCAACACCATAGGGTAGAAAGAGCAGACAATTATTTCAGACATAATACAGTTGAAAGGGTCGAAAGGAAGCCTTATTAGGTCAAATTACCCGGCTGCAAAGGTTTAGCGGAGGCAAAGCTCATGGTCATCTTAGTCAGACAGCATGGGATTTGCCTGCTGATTTGACCAAATTAGGCAGATATAATACTAAAAGTGAAGCATTAGGAAAGAGATAACGGTCAACAGGGAATTATAGTAATCTCCCTGGCTCTGTGTTAAAAAAAAATAGGCATTGACAAATCAGCAGCAGAAAAAGCTTTAGTCACAGGTCTAATTGGAGCTGAAGCAGTTCAAGCAGACACCTCCAGTGCTGAGAACCCAACAGTCAAAGAGTGCAATATCGCAACTGGCCACTTGAGCCTGGCACATGAGGCAAGTCAACCCACATCGGCCCATGTGTTGAAAATGTAAAACAATGCAGCAGAAATGAAAATGCTTACAGGATGGTAAATGCAGCCTGAAGATCACTAGACCATGAAACTCGTCACGATAAACCTCAAGTACCAAAGCCTGAAGTAGTACTCCCCCCCACTGAGAGGAGTCAGCTGAGGTGGTTCAGACTAATGCTACTTGTCTTGTGCATTCTTAACGCCTATGTATGATGTTGTAATATTGCTGGACACATGAGCTGCATGCACAAATCAATATGTGCTGTCCTTTTCCACTCTGGCATACTTTCTCATTCCAAGAGAAATATATGTAAGTGCATTGTCCAAAAAAGAAAAAAAAAAGAACGGTCTTTCTTCCCTTTGAGAAGTTTATCAAGGCTTTTAGTGACCCATCCTCAGAGCTAAAGGATGAAACACAGCAGGCGTTCCACTTTGCGACCTGAACTGTGAGTGGGCTTCATGGCTACAGTGCGGTGGGAGCTTGTGTAAAACTAATGATAAAGTAGAGAATAAAATATGAATAAAATATTTAGAGGTGTGTATCAAAGAGACTGTAAGTCTCTTCTCTATTATCAAATGTTGACAGTGACATCAAGCATATAACGTTATCTACCATTTACATTTACTAGTGGTGTTACTATGTAATTCTTTCTATAACTGCTTAATCCTTCAACAGTCAGCAAACGCTGGCATACACCGTCCATCCAAAACTCTACAAGTGGGGCAGAGAGACAACCCAGATACCTTCCTTCTGTGAGGAACTGTGCTGAAATAGCACATGAATGAATCCAGGATATTTAACATACTAGGTTAATTAACCCAAATACCCAGACAGAGCCAAGCAAGTTGATGGAAATAAGATAATAAAAGAAAAAAATTCTGCACGTCATAAAATTTGGATGATATCAGAAATACTAACTAATGCAAGCCAAATTCAAATGCAAAACAGGTTTTCTCTATGCGTCTACCAGCACAGCTATTTGGAAATGAGTCTGAGGCCAAATTTAGGACTCACTGGAATGATTATATCTGTTCACAGGAAGCTGGAGGACATTGCTGCAGACACAGAGGCCTCACCATAGCTGCTCCCCCAGCTGCTACCACAACCTAGAGTTGTGGTAGCAGCTGGTCAGACACTGACATGAATATAATTTTGAGGAAAACATAGCTCTGAATATCACAATGTTGTTTATATCAGATTCATCTAATACATAATTTGAGTTGTAGAAGAATAAATAGACACAAGATGCCCCTGTTTCACATAAGTGAAATATCTAAACATGGCCACTCAGCTACTGTGGCTTGTTATGAGCTCCTCTTAGACAATATTTTTATTAAGTGAGAATGTGGATCATTAAACAGCTTAGTTACACACAGAATTCCCCAGTGAAAAGCAAGTGTCAAAAAAAAATGTTGGCTTCCATTCACTCAAAGCTCTGCTGCCAGCTGTTGAACACTTTTTTACAACATTACTGAGATGTCCCTCATTTTAGTTGTGATGTGATTCAGTTGCATGTTTGCCACTGAGTCACCAACACAGCCAGAAAGCTGTAAATTAAGGGGGTATGACATGAATAAAAAGCTTTATTCCTCTGAACTAAATTATTCAGAGACTGTCTGTTCAGGAAATTGTAATAGCTCACAATCAGAAAAAAACAGAGAGTCATGGCTATATTTGGACAGCATGAGATGCTGACAGCCTAGAGGTGCGGGCCATCAATGCATTAGAATGTGACTCTAATCAAAACGACGAGTGCACTGAGGGTCGGCAGGGATAAGGACAGCACGGCATGGCAAAATAACGTCAGTCAGTGTGACAGCAGCACCATAATCTACAGCTCCTCTTTGACACTCACACAGATCGACCACTTATTGGTATAAATAATTCATTACCAAATGAGGACATTAACATTGACACTGTCACATTGTTGCAGAATGCCTTCTGACATCCCACTTGACTGCTCTTGAAGAACACTGATTTTATTCTGTGTTTTCCACTTAGGAAAAAAAGCTGCGGCGAATTTAAAACAGTTACGTCCAAAGAGAGGGCAGTGTGACTTTCTTCCTGTATAGGCTAAGCTAACATTTTTTTTACTGTTAGTATTGATCGTCAGTCTCTGTTTTGTGTTTGAATCAGAGGACACCATAAACATAGTAATTTCACTTTCTTTTGTACTTGCTACTTACTGACATGCAACAAACTGAATGCGTAACAATGGTCATTTTCATCCTCACAGGCTGCCATCATCATGGCTATGAAGCAGATGGACAGAAACTATCAACCGATTTTCAAGGAATCTGCAGCCACAGTGGGCGTGATGGTGCCCCATACTAAAGTTACATTAAGCAAAAACTATTGCCAGATAACGTTGATTATCATTCATCCAAAATATAAAATTCAATATTCTGTATTTTGACAATCTGTTGACTAAAATACTTAATTTCTTTTTATGGTATGTACATACTAATAAAGTGTAAGTCTTGTAAAGGAGATTAGAAATCCCATCTGGACTCACAAGACTTATGTGTGTATAAAAACCACAAGTGTTTACAAAAGAACAATGCTGTCAGTGGAAGAGATATTGTGAGAGTTCCTTTACAAAGGTACCTGGATCCGTGGCTGACATAATGGCACCAAACAGGAGGCAGTCAGTGAGGATGAATTCTCCATCTGCTGCTTGGCCCAAAAGCACCATCAGTCTGGTGAAGCCGTAGACGGACAACCTGAGTTTGAGGACAAACAGAAAGAGGGAAATACAGTGAGGTCATCGAGGAGAGCCAGCCGGAGCAGGCCTATCAGTCATACCTCTAACCACAGCAGGGCTTCCCCAAGAGTTGTCTGGGTAATGGGGCCAGACGCTACCAGCAGGAGAGTTGACCTGTTTCCAAGCAAAGGCTGCTTAGCTCAAGTGGACACATAAAGCTGTGATTATATATAATAAGATGTCTATTCAGCATTTAACACTGCAGTCCACCTCCAGTAACTGATGTATGCTAAGTATTAATCCCGTTAGAGTGAAGGATCCCATAATAATCAGTGTGCCAGTGTGTCCTCTCGGAGGCCTTTCTCTCTGTTGGTATAACTATGTTACCATGGTGACAGCACACAGCCAGGATTTAAAGCATTGCCCTGAAGTCAAGCAACTAAGCCGTCTTATTTGTGTATCCCCTAACTTCAAGTCATTAAAAGGAGGATTGAAGTCATCATTGTGGCGTGTATTATGTGTGTCTGTGTGTGTGTTGGTGGTTTTATGTCTGTATGATACAGTCATTGAGACAGAGAAAGTGAGAAAGATACAGCCAAACACACAGACGAACAGGGATGTGGTGCACGTTGTAATTTGAGTCAGTAAAATTCACACACTCTCATGGTACCATCTTTTCCCTATAAGATATGACAGATTTAATAACAAGCACCAAGACTGGCCAAAGCTGGAGGCTCAGCATCAAACAAAGAAGTGCACATGTCAAAACCTGTCCTACCTCCCACAGGGGAATTGTGGAGGTTCCAGGGGAATGACTAATAAATGGAGGAAAGAAGGGAGGGAAGTGAGGAATGACAACACTTTCAGCAGGCAGAAGAAGCCCAATTAATTTGAGTTAACGGCTAAAAGTGTGTGACCTTTAACTATGGATAACACCTCCAATTAATTAAAAATAAAAAAAAGACAATGGGGAAAATGAATAAATAAACAATAAGCACAATGACTCATGATCAAACCTATTAGCTTTAAAAGATTAAAGGCTTTTATAAAAAAAAACCTTCATAAAATCCATGCCTGTTCAGTTTTTCTGATCCACTCATTAAAGTAGGAAAACAAAAACAGTAGAGGTATTATGTTTTCACACAGTCTCAGCATGGTGTTTCTTCCAAAGTCTAACAGTGCCATCTAGCGTTCACATGATGAAACAGCAGCTGTAGCTCCCCCCATGAAGTCCAACTTGAATAAAGTGTAAAGTATTAACTGATATTGTAATTTATCATGAGAATAAAAACACCAGTGTTATTATGATGGCTCCATTTCATGTCAGTTTGTCTCAGGTTCCTGCTATTGTGCACACTGGCACAGTGGAATGCCTTATGCAGCACTTACCCAGCACAAATTACTTTGTACTTTTCCTGCTATGACAAATGGCTTCTTTAACCAAGTAAACAGAAATCTATGCAGCTGTAAAAATTACACTCACAGCTGCAAGAAAATGTAAGTAATTGCAGATATAATCCAGAAAAAGCCTTACACACAAGTATATTACATCATTAGAAAAACATTTTGGTTTCAGTTTGTGAATCAATTGCAGTAATGGATTTTCATTAAATGTATACCATTTACCAAAACACCCCGACTTTGTATGTTTTGTTGTGAACGTAAATACTTACCCTGCGCACATACAGCTGATAATGGTACCAATGAAAGCATAGGTCAGAATGGATCCCAGATTTCCAGTGAATCGTTTCTTGAACAGATTAAAACCAGGCCTGAGTTAGCAACACATTATAGGACCAGTGTCTAGGTTTTGGTGGAATCTGGTGGTGACCAGGCAACCAACAGAAACAAAAATGCATTTAGAAGAGTGTCGATGTTGGTTTGAATAGTAAAATTAACAACAGTGGAATATGGTGGACCCTATGAAAAAGGACCCGTCCACTGCAAATGTGGGAATGTGGTGCATTCCAAATGAGCTTGACAGATATTCAGATAATTCCAAGTATGGTATTTTCAACTGGAATGCCAACACTACTCCCTCTAAAGTCAAAATAGCAATATACTGCTCATTAGCATTTATGTGTATTCGGTATTATTCAACATCTAACTGCAGGCATGTTGTAATCACCATGTATAGCTCCCTCCAAATTCTACATTCTCCTCCTTTAACTTCCCCTCACAAACGGTACACTACATCACAGTGTAGTAAGGATATAAAAGGAACAGTCTTTAGATAATGTCTCTCTCCTACAGGGAAGCATGACAGGACTGCAGTCTCACCTGATTAAGAGTGTAAGCTCCATGGAAGATGATGGGTGGCAGGAACAGATTGAAAAGAACCTCCGGATCAAAGGTCTCCTGTAAAAGACAGAGCTGTTGTGTTGGTGACTGACAGGACTCCATGGGGAGCAAGAGGACTCCGTTTACTGAATGAGACTGACTGACAGACAGATTACACACACACTGTTCATTTCAGCTGCACTGTTTTGGCAGAGAGGCACCAGTTTGTTTTTTCTTTGAATCCTAATGTCACAATATGTCTGCGGGTGACAAGAGAACATTATCTGGTCTCTTGTTAAAAAAAAAGTTGGTAATAGGAAATATGGGAAACGTGAGACCTCAGGCTCATGTATGAAGGTCACTCATGCATTATAGTAGATGTTCTTTTAACAAACAGCTAGATGGTGCATTACATTCTCTTAGAGTCCACAAGTGCTTAAAGATATAATTACCGTCCAACTTCCTAGGC
>JAVQJX010139135.1:0-23402 GCA_036025115.1 Ambassis agassizii
TGTTTTGAGACAGTTTCTCATTTAATTTCAGATATATTACATTGTTGCATTGAAGATGTTTCTCATTATTTAGAGGTAAGTCTCCAAGATCATTATTTTGATCTGAGTCAGGATTTTGACTCATCATTACATTCATACTAACTGTCTCATTCATTTTGACATCCTTATTGTTCAAAAGTTTCATACTATTTTCAAAACACTTCTCAATATATATAATAATATAATAGTATTTTTTTCCCATCACAGTGGCAGAAATGTGTTTCCACAGTGAGCCCTCTTGTTTATCAGCTGAAAATAATCTTAATAGTCTCCCAGTAGGCTTCCATGGTTAAAGGCTATATGTTGTCTTGTAAAATATCTATCTGTATCTGTGTAGTTATATGGGGTTCAATCAGATTGAGCTGGAAGGATGACTATAAGAATCTAATTATAGCTGCAGGTAATTAAGTTAATATCCCATAAGGTGGTAAGCAGTGTCTTCTCAGAAATATGAGATTGATGTCGTTTATAGTGCAGCCAAGAAGAAGTAAAGATGGCAACCTCACACCCCCTGTCTCTCTCCCTCTCTCTCTCCCTCCCTCCCTCCCTCTCTCTCTCTTTGCCCCACATCCTTATTGCTATAACTCCCCTCCGCTGGTGACACAGTCTGTAATGGAGCCGTCTGCAGTCGACAAACCGGGGAGTCTCTGCCAGTTAATCCTTTTCTAAACATTTATCGACACTGATAGAAGTGATGATGGTGATGATGATGATGATGATGTCTCGTGTACCTTCAGGAAATAGCCGAAGAAAAACTACAAACGGAGTCTAAACAAACACCCTCATCGCGCCGTATGGACGCAAACTTCACAAGAAACCATTTTTACAGGTGAGTTCTTCCAGCGAATTGATACAAAATATAATAAACCTGTTAAGAAGCTTACACATTGGAGGTGTATTTAATTAACCTAAACTTTAACATCACAATGGGACGCTTTGTTTAAATGGTGCAAACTTTATTTTTTTTTTTTAATCGCAATTAGTATCAAAAAGTTACAAAAGAAAACGCACCCCATTCATCGTTGACCCGTTTCACACAGCTTAATGTTCATTGAATTGATCGGATAAAATCAAGGTACAGGAAATTAAAAGCGTAGTGAATGTCTCTCTGTTTTATTTTATAATTAACCTTATCTCCTTTGAAAAAAAAAATGGAGAGGGACATTGGGAAAATGAAGAATAATTTGAAGCTGCTTTCAGCAGCTGTGTCCACACTGCCAGCTGCTGTGTTTGCTTTAGGAGCTTCTCAACCTTTTCTCATTCTTATTCTTATTCACGAACCCTGATTAGTATTTTATTGTTAATTGGGGATTTGCATACATCTACATTTAATATGTTAATGAGTGCTGGACTAAATCCTCACCTCAATTTATAAGAGACAGACACACTAGAGGCCACTTGACGGATGTCACGGGTCAGTCACCTTCAACTAAATCTAGGTCACCTTTGCTGTGGAGTCTGTGCAGGAGGAGAATACACACACATGGCAGATTCTATTATAGAGACTTGGAGAAAGCAGAAAGTGCTTGACATTTAAGAGGATAGACTTTTAATCAAATTTTGGAGTGATTTCTGTCTTGGAACAAGAGCATGGTTTACGGCCTCTCGTGTCTCAGCACAACTGTTCTGCAAAAACACCTGATGGGATTGTCTGAACAAACTGTAATGACACCATTTACAGATAAAAAAACAGAAGTCGGGTAGGCGGCAGATGAGAGTCTAAAATAGCTGAACACATGTAATGTACTCTCCAGGGGAGTCTGGCTATTGTTTTTTTTTACACTTACCTTTTCACTGCAGGAGTAGTGAGCAGATGCTAACACCCAGACGGCTGCTGGCTTATTTTTTTCCCCAGCTCTGTCACTTATTGACACTGGGGGACTCAGGCAGGATTGATGTTCCAGCCGTTAATAGTGTAGCAGGCAATGGTTGGCCGATCGATCCCACCCTCCCTTTTCTAACCTCCATCCCACAACGCACAGCTCTGCCGCCTCATCCTTGGAATATGATTAAGGTGCGATGGCATCATGGGAGAATAAATAGAGGGATAAATGAGGTGAACATGTATTGATGAGTATAATATAATGCTCTTCCTCTGGTCTTGAATTTGGGCTTTTTAGAGCTACAGAACTGTGAAGATCCAGGGAGGAGCTCAGATAATCATGTCTAATGATTTATGTCCCTTTAATGTAGAAATACTGGAGACGTTTTCAGGCTTATTAGATCACTTAAACTATCATTACTGCTGCTTAGACTCTGAATCATGAGGGAGTTAGGGTAATAAAATATGCTGATGCCTCCTCTAAAATTTATTAACAAGCAGCACAACCAGGTCTACATTACTCAGTGTTTAATGTGGAGTTTTTCTTGTGCTGAAACGTCCCTCTCTCCACACACTGTTTTTATTGGATGAACCTCTTTACCCACTGACCTTTATTTTCCTAAACATCATAATCCCCTTCATTTTGATTGCATGTGCTCAGTAAAAAGAGAGAGGGAGAGAGAGAGAGAGAGAGAGAGAGGGAGAGAGAGAGAGTCGTGTTTTCCAGACTGACCCTTTTTCTCTCAATCTGTCAGATTCTCCTGGTGCGACTGAGTGCATCTGATTGGGACCTGGTGTGTGTCAGGGGGCTATGGTGAGGCGATGTGCACAGGCTGGTGTGAGGAGAGACGTGCCAGCATCACTGGAGAAAGAGGGAGTCCTAAAGGACTGGATCTCCATGCATGGCTGTGTGTGTTGCTCTTGTTTTCCACCCTGTGGGGACAGGCGTTCCCAGAGTGCCCGGACAGCTGCCACTGTGCCTGGGACACGGCCACGGTGCTGTGCTCGGACGCCGGGCTGCGAGAGATCCCAGAAGGGATCCCACCAGAAACGGTGTCCCTCCACCTGGAACGCAACTACATCCGGAACATCCCAGAGAGCGCCTTCAGTGACCTCATCCACCTGCGGGACCTGTACCTGTCCCACAACCGCATCGACTCGCTGGCCTCGGGTGCCCTGCGACATCTGGGGCCAGAGCTGCGCCTGCTGGACCTGTCGCATAACCAGCTGAGACAGGCCAGCAGGGAGGAGTTCGGCTCCACTCGTGCAAAGACTCGTCTCTACCACAACCCCTGGCACTGTGACTGCGCCCTCCAGGAGTTGATGGAGAGCCTGAACCTGGAGCCTGAGACTGTGAACGGGATCGTCTGTGAGAGCTCTGTGAGGGGGGTGGGAGAAGGGAGCAGGTGGGAGGACCCGGGGTCGCTGGGTGAGCACGCAGGTCAGCCTCTGGTCAAACTGTTGGATTCTGGGGTGAATTTCTGCAGCTTGCAGAGGAAAACCACCGACGTGGCCATGCTGGTAACCATGTTTGTGTGGTTCTTCATGGTCATCGTGTACGTGGTGTACTACGTGAGGCAGAACCAAGCTGAGGCACGGAGGCATTTGGAGTACCTGAAGAGTTTACCCAGCCCACGCAAGACCCCCACTGAAACAGACACACTAAGCACTGGATTCTAAACTCCTGCTGTTTTTATGGAGCATGGAAGACATTGCTGTCTTATTGCAACATGTCTTTATATTTCTGACTAAATTTTCTTTTACATTTTTCTTAGTGAAAAACATTTGTTTACTTATGGAATCATCAGCGGTGGAGGGAAAAAAGATCTTAACAGAAAGACATTCTTTGAACCTAATAACCTTTTACCTCCTTTTAAAAGTCCTTGTTTTCTCTTTGTTTCCTGCCGTGCCTCATACTGTGCTGTCTTATCGGTCATTAAGCTCTAATTAGGAGTCTTTGACCACCTGACCCTTAATGAACACTTGAAAGGCACTAATCAGCAGGAGTGTGTTTTTTGAGGTCAGAAAGGAGAGTGTGCAGATTCTGTGTGTCCTCTACTATTTGCTTGTTTCATTTGTGCATGTACAGGTGTGCACACTCTTTTTTTTTTTTTTTTTACTTTGATCATATTGATTGTTACACACACACACACATGCAGTTTAAGCTTTTCCCAATACACCATCACTTAAGGCTCATGTTTCAGTGCCCAGTACAGATCTAAATTTACTCTCCAGCAGCCATTAGCGCTGAAGGTTAACCGTTATGTCTCCAAGCTGCAGCAAACAGCTCTGAAATATCCTGACGGTTTACCCACAGCTGTCATTGATTGGCACAGAGACATGATGGCTCAGCTGGTTATCCTGAAGGTTTTTCCCATTTTCTACATAAGATCCGTCATAATTCATGTTTCAAGCCACTAAATGGGAAAAATTAAACTATTGCTTCATAAATGTGCGCTGAATATTCAGCTCAGACGTCTGCATATATGGGACAAAAATGATTGGATTTACAGATGTGTGTTTTTCAATTTTACTTGGGCATGTTTACTGCGTAGCATTCTGTCAGTGGAGGGTTATATGGTGAGATTAAATATATTTGTCATTGTTTGCTATTACATTCAATTCAATGCACAACACTGCTAACGAGCGTTCTGGGATTGTTAACGGGGAAACAAACGCTGGAAAACATTTTCCTCCAGTTTTTCTCCTCTTCTCCCATTTCTACTTGCAAATTAGGTGTGACTGGCAAAAATGACACAAATTAAGGTTGTTTGCAGAAACAGGCAATAAAGTAAGCAAACTAAAGACAATTTCCTGCCCTGCTGGTTGATCACGTTACCTTGAAAATCAGTGACGAAAAGCAAATGATCTTGTTGGAAACAAATTTCACATAAAGGGTAACTTTCCAAGTTAGGAAAGTAAATTACATCTCTACTTTACACAATACAGGCTGCGTCACTAAAAAAATCAGAAGTTAGGATGCATTAGGTGCAGCTTTCAGAAGAGTAAGTCAGGAGGTAAAATATAAAATAGAATCTGCAATATCTCAGTTAAAATTCCTTTACTTTTAAGATTTATACTAAGTGAGTTAAAATACTGTTTTCTTGACATGACCAACATACATTTTTTACATTTTCTTCCAGTGCTGGACTTTGCCTCTTTAATTGAAGTTGATGCTTGATAAAACTTAATTTTATCAAGTGATGTTTGTTTCTGAATGTAAAGAAAATGTTTGCTTTGAACAAGAGGGAAATATTTTTTTTGTCCAACCACCAGCAAAAAAATTCAGATCATTTGGTGTAAGAGCATCATTAGCATTAGTTAGCACCTGGACTGGACTGCTATAAAATTCCCCTGTGGATGAAATATCTACAACTGTTTAAACTTCCTCTCAAGCTTGATTATGTAAAAAAAAAAACACTTTCATTGATCATTTCAATACTAAATGTTAGCATGTGAGCCACTAAACATCAGCATGTTAGCATTGTCATTGTGAGCATGTTAGCATTTAGCTCAAAGCTCTGCTAGCATGACTGTGTGTTGTTCATCTTTGACACGTGACGTGTACAAACATCTAAGTGTTCATGATATATAATGAAATTTAAAAAAATATAACCGGGTCCCATTTTATGGAACAGTCAGGTTGGTCAAACTGAGGCAGAAACTAGAATAGGTGAACCCTGTCTGTACTGTAATGTGCTACATGTGTGTGTGTGCTTTGTAATAGCTACACAGCAAGTCTCTGTTGTTCACATGTTAAATAAATTAGAACTAGGGTCAGTTCAATTTTAAATAATGTTGATATTGTCATGTAGTCAAACCACAGGCTAAAAGAAGAAAGGTGTCCACTTGCTCTGTTGCTGTGGATAAACATGTGAAGCACTGTTGGTGTAATATCTTCTGAATGTTTGCTATTTGTCATCATTTTTTTTCATATAATGTTGCTGTAATAGACTTCCAAAATGCATCTCTAATATTGATTTTACAATCTTTAACCCCTTCAGCCTGAAAAAGTACAAAGATGACAATTCAAAACTCAAGAACCAAGCATGTCCTCTGTGCGTAGTTTTTCTGTGGTTATTTTTCTTTTTTTATTTATTGGTGATGTATTTTTTATCCCAGTGATTTGTTTTCTTTTCTGTTTGCTCATCAAAAAAAAAAAATCAAACATGGATTAAGTCAAATGTCAGAAGCCAATACATTAAATAATAAAAGAACAACAAAAAAACAACAGCAAATTTGTAAAAAATAAAGGAAACCTTGCTCTACTTTGTTCATAGAAATGCTTCTACATTTTATTGCTACTGTAGGTTAAAAAAAGGCAAGAGGATGAATAGAAGCAATAGACATCAAATTCACAGAATGAGCTGATCACGGTCGGCAGTGTTTCCCATTTCTACTTTATCATGCATTAAAAGTGACGGAAATCTATTTTACACGTACATGATGCACTTTCACCCCCTCCTTCTTCAACATTATTGTCAAATGGCCCCACATCCATCCATCTCTCCGCATGTATTCTGGGCTGTCTCTCCCCCAGAAATATTTCTGGATATAAAAAAAACATAAAGTTGAGAGTGATCGTGCCAGATGTTTCAGAATGGGAACAAAATGGAGTATAAATAATAAAAAGCAACTTCAGCCTGTTACTTGGTTTTGTCTTTTATTTCCAATTTACATTAATTAAAACGTAACAAAAACAAGTCATGATCATAATAATAATATAATAATGCTATTATTATTAATAATAAGAATATTATTAATAATAAGAAAAAATATACACAACCTCACACAAATGAACCCTCTGCGCTGGCTGCGTGAGTGGAGCAACAAACACACATTAAACCTCTTTCACTGTGTGTGCCAATGCAGAGGGCGTGCACTGTGTGAGGGGACTGAAGGGGAGGACGTAAAGAGGGAGAGGGAGGGGAGTGGAGTGGGGGGGGGGGGCAGCTGGGCTTTCATATTTGTCTAATACACGGGGATATGTAAACAAAGTTTTGTGGGGGGAGGGGCCTCAAGTTTGATGCATGAATATTTATTTTTTTAGCGTGAGGTAGTTTTTCAAATGTTAATAAATCAAGAAGAAAATTAATTTGTTCCAAATTGGTCATATTTGGGGCATTTTTTTGTCATTGTTTGGACTGAAGTGGGAGGGGTGAGGTGGGGAGGCGAAGCAGGGACACCCCGTAATCCAGGGTGAAATGCTCTCTGTATATATATGTATACACACATATACATATATATACATATGTACAAGTCACTAAATGTGAGTATCTGGCTGTCAAAAAAATACAAACTGTTTTACAACAATAGCACCATTGACTTTATTATAATACACAGTAATTCTGATACACTGTAGCTGTAGAAACAGGAACTCCTGCATGATTTAAGCATCTAGATTTTTGGTTTCAGAGAGAGAGATATGTATGCTTTAGTGGGTACGGTACAGGAATCATGGGATTAGAAAAAAGGGAGGAAGCAGTGGAGGAATTTGGTGGATTTTTTTTTGTTTTTTAAATATGTGTAAGCGGGCTTTTCTCTGTAATCTGTAATCATCCTAGCACACCTGGGACCCAAACCTAAACAATAAATAAATAACACCAACACATTGTTCTCCCTCTCGTTCCCTGATGTCCTCATACTTTCTCTTTTTCTGTTCATGAATAAGTGGGGTTAGGTTGCTGTTCACGTTTTTTTTCTTTCTTTCTTTTTGGGTGCGAATGCAGGGTGTCCATATAGGGAGGGGGAGGACGGGGAGAGGGGGGGCTGAGCTGACTGGAAGCAATGCTGGATGAATCACAAATGACAGTTGCCGGTGCCATTCAGTGCAGATATCCTACGGAGTTCGACTTGGAAAAAGCACTTTTTACTTAGAAAAAAAGTCCCATTTAAAAAAAAAAAGTGTCTTGATTTTTTTCTTTCTCCTCTTCCTCCTCTATCTGAAGCATGCTCCTCTTTCATTTTATTATTTTTTTCTTCTTTCTTCCAAGCCCCTCTTTCTTTACAAGAAGCAGACTGGCCCGACGTCAACTCCAAACTCCTGCTCTGCTCCTCCGATATCCATGGGGGCAATGTCCACAATGGGCAGACGGGAGGTCTTCTGCGATCTGTACTCGATCACTGTCTTGCCCCAGTGTCCTGTGTGTTTCTGTGAGGAGGGAAAAGAGCACAAAAGCTGTTAAATGACCTGCAGACAATGAGATCAGTTTGGTGAGAGAGCACCAGAGACTGTGCTTACGTCAGTTAGTGTTATGAGTAACGCCCCCTTTTAGTGTATTTTTATATTAGTGTATTTATATTAAGATCTAAGTATTATAAATATTATTTATATTAAGTGTATAAATGTCAGCTGGCTTATCGATCTTACCGTGCAGCCGTCCTCCATCACACTGTAGGTGAAGCGGCTGTTGCCCTCGGCTCTGATCTCCACATCGTTGGAGCCTTGCAGCAGCACGGCCTTCTTCAGGTTGCCTGTTGAGGCGTCCATGTAGGCCACGCTGTTCTTACAGTGGTAGGTGAGGTTCTGAGAGGCCTCGGTGGACAGCAGTCTCAGGAAAGTCATCTGAATGGCGGCGGTGTTGGCTGCCAGGCTGTCATCACCATAGCTGAACTGCAGTGAGCAGCAGGTCAGGAAAGGAAATATGTTGGTTTTTATATTTATATTATAAAAATATATGATCATGGTTAAGTGGATTATGGTTATATTACAATATCTGTTTTGGTACTACAGGTCAGAGGACTCTAGTGTCGCTTATTCATGCCAACTAGCTTCTAATCAGTAATACTCAGTGATTCAGTAATACCGTTGCTTGCCTCATAGCAGAGAAAATGAGGATAATGGCTAATCATGCAGTACAATCTCTGTAATTACAAACAAATGTGCTAAAAATTACATTACTACATTACATTACAAGCAGACAGATCAGAAATAAAACTCACGTGGAATCCTCCGTTCATTGTCTCTCCAAACCAGACATGTTTGCGGTCCTTGCTCTTGCTGGACCACCAGTTCTTGCGAGGGATGTTGGAAGGCTTGGGGTGGACACAAGACTCTCCTGTCTCCATGTTGCAGTAAACTTTGATTGCATCAACGGTGCAGCCCTGATTGGGGTCAATCCAGTACTCTCCTGCAGAAGGAGAAAAACACGTATTTATCAGCCGTGAGGATGAAACAGTGCACTCTCATCAAGCCTTCTTTTTGCCTGTTTGAAAACTATGAATTATTGTATGACTGTGTGGCCAGTTGTGACACAAAAACTGCATCCACTCTACCTAAACACTCCTAAACTACATTTCACACAAATCTTGACTTTACCAAACTCGAGCAGCCAACATAACTCCTGCTGGCTTCATCATCCTCACCCCAATCTAACCAATTCCTCTCTGTGTCACTCACCGCTCTTCCAGTCAGGATGGCAGAGCTTGAGGTCTCTGCAGGTGCGAGCAGGATTCTTCTTGGATCCCTCGGGGCTGCGGATGTTCTCAATCTGGTTGTTGAGAGATTTTAGTGTGGCATCGACCTCGGCGTCGTGCTGACGGAGGTTTCCGGAAGCCTGGTCAGCCCTCATGTACCTGAGAGGATCGGGGGACTTCTCAGACTGACCCAGACCCGCGAAGGCAGACATGTCAATGCCAGGGCCAGGGGGACCAGGAGGACCAGGGGGTCCGGGGTTTCCAGGAGGACCCTAAGAGAAAAACAAAAGATTGATATGTTTCGTCAATCACTTGCTGCACTCCTCTACTCTAATTTATTGTTAAAAAATGGTGGATTATTCTTCCTCCTTTTGACTAGACAAATCCGTCCTAATCTCCCATGAGAATGGAACGTCTGTCCTCTCATTTCATTTCAGTCTCCATGTCTAAGACTCCACTTTTTATTTGATGTTACATTTCATAAAATGTGTTAATTTGACTTATTATTTCCTTCCTGTTCTCAAATGTTAATGAATGAGTGGTTTCATTACTTTCTCTTTAATTAACAGATTATTTTAGTCTTACAAAACGAAAAGGAGGAATGACACTTAGGCTCATATCCAAACTTTTCCGAGGATGATCGATTTTTGTGAGTACTCACAGCTGGACCGGTCTCTCCAGAGCGACCACGAGGTCCTGGGGGTCCAATAGGTCCTGGCAGACCATTTGCACCATCCTTTCCAGCAGGACCAACAGGTCCAGGAGGTCCCTATATACACAGATAAAAGTGTTACACTCTGTATGCGAAGACTGTGATTTTTCTTTGAATTCAAAGTGTACTGATGTACTCACTCGTTGTCCAGAAGGTCCAGCAGGTCCAGTGGCACCCTGGTCTCCAGCTTGACCCTAAAGCAGAGGAGGCACAATAAATGTCAGAAGGTAACTAACTGGATGGAGACATGTAGTCTGTCTGGATGCTTACTGGAGGTCCGGGAAGCCCCTGCAGACCAGTGAATCCTCTGTGTCCCTTCTGTCCTCTCTCACCAGATTCTCCAGCCTCACCCTTGTCACCGCGGGGTCCTTGGGGTCCCTGAGTAAACAACAACAACAACAACATCCTGATTTACTTATTTTATTACCTGGTAAAGTGTGGATTTACATTTCTTTCTTTCTTCTTCTTCTTTTTTTTTTTTTTACAAGCTGGAGATCAACTGAATGTGTGGTGAAGGTTTGTTAATGTACAGAGAGACACATACAGGCATCCCTCTGGCTCCAGCAGGTCCTGGAGGTCCAGCAGGTCCTTGGGCACCCTGAAATACAAAAACAGTGATGTACAGAAGTTCCATTTTGACATATTGTCAGTATTCTGTCCTAACTAAACCATCTGTATGTCTTTGTATGTCTGTCTATGCAACTTGTGCAGCCTGTGTTCCTATTTTACAATTATGAATTGTTATCATACCAGTCCTGTCTAAGTATTTAGTGCTACAGCTGTCCACTCTGGTAACCCATAAGGTCAAATAAGTCTTTTGGTGTTTTTTAAACTGCATTTAAGGAACAAATTATGCTAAAATCCTGGCCCATCATTATTAGAATAATGTTATGTAAATGAGAAAAGCAAACACAGAATTCATTTTTTCTCTTGGACCACAGGTCAGTCAAGGATGAAGCACTTGAGACATCCTCTCCTGCACTTGTTATCAGACAAAATGCTAATTTTGAAGGAGACAAAAACAGCACCTTATGTAACTCTCACAATGCCAAACAAACTTTAAACTTAAGCTGAAACATCCTGACATGTTCACTTGTGTTAGAGTCGATACTCACAGGCTCTCCTCTGTCACCCTGTTTGCCAGTGGGACCAACTGGGCCGGGAGCACCGGGGGTGCCTGGAGCACCAGGAGCCCCAGCAGGACCGGTGTTACCACGATCACCCTGCAGGAAATAGCACAACAGTCACTATGCGGAAGAAAAGAACATGCTCTGATTGCTGTGCTGGAAAAACAACATAAGGTACTATTTGTATTAGTGTTGTTGTTGATGATATGACAGACCTGTAATTATAAATAATAGAAGATAATATGTTATAGTGTTTTACTTTCCATGAAACATAGGTGTGATGTTGTTAATAATAATCAGGGACCAATAAATTATATTCACTGCAATATTATAAAAGACTGTATGTACAGAAAAGGTTCAATCTTACAACAGCCAGTGTGACTTATGTTTCTCACCTTGATTCCAGCAGAACCGTCTCTACCAGGAGGTCCATCAGATCCAGGGTTGCCCTGTCAGATGACAGAACAGCAATAAGTGTTAATAGTACGCACCTCCAGTGAGCCACATGTCCTACTGAATACAGATCAGCTGCATAATGAACCCTGCTCCAACAAAATGCATTAATAACACAATGCAAATGTAAACATGACGCAGATAGCAGTGCATTTTAATGGCCTTGGACCACCATGTGACCACCATATGAGATGGAAACGGGTGAGAATGGATAAGAAACAATGTAGCAGATGTGAATACACACACACACACACGCACACGCTGTGTGTGTGGCTATTCTCTGACCTCTCTGCCAGGCTCTCCTGCGGGTCCAGTGAGTCCAGGTGGTCCAACAGGTCCAGGGGGTCCACGGTCTCCGGCTCCACCAGAAGCTCCCTGTTTTCCAGGCTCACCCTAAAGAGGAATAGAATAGATGTGTGTTTAAAAACTGATATTATGTGCAGGTACAGTGAAGTGAAGATAAGCAGATTATCTTCCTCTTCCTCTCTAAAGTCAGCAGAGACACTTGTTTAAGAGACCAGACAGGATCCAGACACTGGATCTATTTTAGTAGAAAAAGATCTGAATTTATGTCAAAACATAACACACAATACACAAGTCACTGCAGTCACTCTTAAAAGCTTCTGCTAATTAAAGTTTGAAAAGTGAGAGGAACTGTTGCTGTCACTTTGACAACTGTAAAAAGCAGATACTGTTTTGTAGATTAAAATCATAATCTCTTCAGCCTTTTTTTAGAAACTGG
Source organism: Ambassis agassizii (assembly GCA_036025115.1). NCBI lineage: Eukaryota > Metazoa > Chordata > Actinopteri > Ambassidae > Ambassis > Ambassis agassizii. Next base: position 12,312 of record JAVQJX010139135.1, read on the forward strand.
ACAGCATTTAAGTCAGATCTTATAATACAATAATTCTTTCACTATGTTCATGTCACATGCTGTCTAACAGGCTGTAGGCCTTGTAGTGATGCTTGTAGTATTAACTCCTCTAGGCCAGATGTCAATGAGTGACCTAAAAACTGTCTGAACAGGATTTATCCTCATTCAGGAACCATATAATATATTTGAATAAAAAGATAGGGGACATAACAGAAGTAAACCACAGAACATGACAGACAGTGTATCTGCAGTTTGACCTTACTTAAAAGCACATTCTCCGTTTAATACATTCCTCTGTGAGTTTGGCATCTCTGCTTTCTTGGCATCCCTTTTATGTGTACTGATGAATAATTAATAGTCAGGATGTGCCCACTGAGATGTTGTAAGCAGGGGACATGGGTCGTGTCCTAAATCAAATACAGGAGGGATGTGTGAGCAGGCGTGGGCTCGTGTCACACGTCATACTGTATACCAAATGGAATCACAAGCAGAAAAGCCGGCTGGCTCGTGTGTCAGATGTGATTTGACTGTGATCCAATTAGGACACAGTAGACTGACAGTCCAGAGCTGATCTGTGGGTTTTTCCACTTTCTCTTGCATTGAGACACATCAGGTCTACTGCGTGATTAATATTTACGTAGATAATGGTCTTTTGTTTTAAGTAAAGACTTCACCAGCAACACTGTACCGGGATACTGATGCTGAACAGTGAAACTGACCAATCAGAGGAGACTGGAGTTTTTTTTAGGAGAGAGGACAACCACTTTACCTCAGCACTCTGATTCATGAGATTTATAAATTATTCTGCCAGTTATTTTTGACCCATAAAACATCAGAAACACTGAAAGTATTATGAGCAACAGGACTCAGCAGATTGCAACTAAAGGGGAGAAAAGCTGTGCACTAAGCTGTCTGAAACAGCAGAAAAAGAACCATTAAAACCCAAAGAAATTCAATTTACTGTTGAATAAACAGATGATAGAAATAAAATGTAAAAAATAATAGAAATATTTGTAAGGCGTGTACAACAGCAATAAATAAGCTCTACAATAGGAGCTTACACAGATGAAAGTATTCATCAGTTAACTAAAAAACAGATTCATCAGAGAGAATTATTCACTCAAGTGTGTGAAGACTGTGTTACTTACAGAAGGTCCAGGCAGACCAGGGAAACCTCTTTCTCCACGCTGTCCAGGCAGACCAACAATACCACGCTGACCAGCCAGTCCCTGAGGACCTGAGGGACCTGGAGGACCCTGAGACGGGAGACAGGTTAACACAATTATTGTGTGACGAATATTTTAATGTAAGTGCGCTTTTTAGATGATACAGTTTTATAAATACATAACATAACATAAAGATCTAATAACAATATTTGTTGTTTTTGAAAATGAAAAATGACAACATTTAGCAGCGTATTTAGCTGCAACCATAAAAAATAAACTAACATAAACATGACACGTCATAGTTTTATGAGAGTTGATGTTGATTTTTCTATACTCTTGAAAAGACCTGTGATTTATTTCCTCTGTCACTTTGCTAGCCTGGGATTTTATCCCCAGTTGCTGTTGCACATTTCAGCATCAGTCTCCTTCCATCATGTCTTTAGTGTACTTCATCCTCACTGCCACATCTCACTGTGCCACATGTTCACAATAAATACCTGAATCCAAGTGACACCTGAGTCACAGTGTGCACAGACTTTTATGTGTCGATACAAGGATATAGATTACACGTATGTAATGCGTAGGTAGGAGGGGTGAGGACACTTCAGCTATATTCATGTTCCAGTAGGCTGTCATCAGTGACACAGCAGGCCATTATCTTGACAGCGCTCATCATGTGTTTATAAATGGTTGTGTGTATGTGCAATGCTGAGTGTAGTCAAGGTAAAAGCCAGGGGCCCTGTCATCAGTCTGTCACTGGATTGTGCTGCCCTGTGCTGTCATATGTCTTGGTCTGCTATTACAGTCAGTGATGGACGCTGACAGCTCTGTGTATTAATGGTGAGTGAATGATGAAACTGCCTCTTTGTGCTGACAGAACTACATAAAAATCGACAGAAATGTGGAAAACAAACACATTTAATCATTTTCTACTCCCTCAAGTGGCTTTTTCAGACTGGCTAAATATGGTGTGTGTGGGTGCTGGAGGAAGTGGAGAAGGATTTCAAGGTCACAGAGTTACAGATTATGTAAAATCCAATGTCTTTGAGTTATAATGGAGGAGTAGGACTAAAGAAATGACAAACTTACAGGAGGACCGTCCTCTCCAGCGTCTCCTTTCTCTCCAGGAGGTCCAGCAGAACCGCGAAGTCCAGCGTCTCCCTGTCGGCCTGGGGGTCCGCCGTCTCCCCTCACTCCCTTGGGTCCATCTTTACCAGGAGGACCGGCAGGACCAGCAGGACCTGGATTACCCTGAGAAGTGCAAGGAGGATGAAACATGGAAGCTTATAGAGGTAAACATGCATCTGTAAATACATTCTCTATATTTTAACCATTAGGAATCTTGCAGGATCAGGATGGTTTCTCAAATGATATATTGCTCCTCCTTCATAGCAAGTGTGTAAAAAAACACTCCTACAGTATCAGACATGCTGACGTGGAAGCGTGTGTGCTTCCTCTGACAACGTGAGTCACATTTAGTAAAACGTTCCTTCACCTGCTCTGCTCCATCTTCTTCTTAAATGTAAATCAACTGATATTATCATAGACAGTATCTGCATCAGGGTATTTTATTGATTAATATAAAAGCACTACTGACGTGTTTTAATGTAGAAACTTAGCTGGAGGAATTAAAGACTTACATTGGGACCTGGGGGTCCAACTCGCCCAGCAGCTCCTGGGAAACCAGTGGCACCCTGATAGAGACAGATGACAAAGGTTAAGCGATGTTATGATTTTCTGGGCATTATGCTAACAATGTATCATCTGTGAATGGTCACTTACTGGAGGTCCCTGTGCACCACGGGCACCTTTAGGTCCAGAAACACCAGTTGGACCCTGGAATATAAAAAAATGCTGTATGTTACAATCTGACACATATCATTTCAGTTTGCCTCAGCTAGTTTGTATTCGGCCTGGTGTGCCATAATCACTGACAAGTGTGGCTGTCGTTCTGTTTTGATGTAAACTCCACTGCAAAGGTTCCACAGGGAGAGAGAAAAGGCAGGATTTTCTGCTGATTTGTGCATACAGTGCATAACGTTGTAGCATAGCTGTTGTATATATGTCTGATTTTTAAAATAACAACTTCACTAAGCTGCTGAAAAAAGTGTTTTGTGTTTAAGCCCTTGTTTTTCTGGGGTTAGACAAAGCTAGAAAACAGACATGTTGGCACTTACTGCAGGTCCAGGGGCACCAGATGGTCCTTGTGGTCCAGGGGCACCAGCATCTCCCTTCTGTCCAGATTCTCCCTGCTCTCCCTTTGTTCCAGGCTGACCATCAGCTCCCTGGATGAAAAAAAAGCATAAAAAAAGTCATAAAATAATATATTCTCCCTCCAGCAGTTCCATTATTCCTTGTTACAGAAAGTATGATGCTGTTAGATCAGTCCGAGGTTTCTCTGTATCGTTCATATTACAACAAAATTCCCCAAATGGGGCCACTCTTATAAAGGTTTTACTGTTTTTTCCTCATCATCTATAGGAGTTTTGTATCAAATATTTGGATATTTTCTGTACAAAAAGGCTGTTTTCTTTGGCTTTGTAACACAAATTACAACGTAACAAACTAATACACCTTCTCATTTCACTTCCAGCCTCCCACACTAAATTTAAAAAATATCCCCTTAAGGTGGGGAAAAAGTAAACAAACTTTCCTAATTAAATTAGGACTACCCATTTTCCACTGTTAAGTTACAGACACTTGTAGCCACAGAGGCTAGTATTAATAGACCTACTTAATGTTACAGCAAGAGGTTCCTTTTATTGATTGTAACATTTTTAACAGCACTTAAGCATCAAAAGCTGTAATAACAGCTGCTGCTGTTTTATGTAGTATCCATGACTGCTTCCAGTCTGTGGTGACAAGGTGAAAAAAAAGAAAAAAAAAAAGGTGTGATGTCTGCTGTAAACCTAAAATTATTTAGACACCTTGTAGTGTTATTCACCCTGACACGAATTCAATAATTAATCATAGTTTCAACCTAGAGGAGAACAAAAAAAAAACATTGTGACAAAGTGCTGTCACAAACATTGTTATGGAATCCATTTATAACAGGACTTATTAAAATCATTTATTTGATGTCTGTCTGGAGTCTGTGGGGGAAAAAAAACTAAATGGATGTGATGCTAAAACTACTGACAGTCTACACACTAATCTCCTTCCACAGAATAATACACAAGACATGTGTCAAGATAAAAAAAAAATTCACTGAAGGCTAAAACAGAGCTACAGGCAGGTACATATCCGAGTATTTGCAGATAGTGCTAATAGAAAGACAGGCGGTGTCGTGTCTGTTGTCTCACAGCATGACTCTCTTTGATGAAGAAAAAGTGTTTCAGGGTGAGAAAACGTGAGGTGAGGTTTTGTACTCCTTTAATTTATCAACAGAATAAAAGATGGGGGATTGATTTAATTGAGACTTCTTAGTGTGTTTATAAGTCATTTTAAAGCATTGTCACATTACTGTTCAAAGGACTAGTGTGTATCTAACAATATGTCTCAGATGGTTTCATAATCAGTGGTTCTCTTTATGAGAAGGTTAGGGCTATGCTTTCCCCTATTCTGCTTTTGTTAGCATGAAATAGACCACACTCACATACTGTATGTGTATGTGTGAAGAAAATCATCCAAATAAAATTTGTAATTTTTTTTTCTTCCAGATTTACCCTCGCAAATTCAAGTGTTAGTAGGAAACTAAAATGTGTCTGTGTGTTGATATTCAGCAGGGCTATAGTCATAGGTCGTCGTGCTCTTTTTCTACTTACAGGGGGTCCAGCAAATCCAGCAGGTCCAGGAGGTCCAGTCTCTCCTCTGTCACCCTAAAAACATGAAGGATGAGAAGCAGCAAAAAAAAAGTAGGTGTGTTTTCAATAGGGAACACCTTAAAAACTTCTATTTTAAAATCTATCCTTCCAATCAGCTGACCCGTGATAAAAAACAGCTGGATGGTGTTAAATACTGTACATAGAGTAAATTAATATTTTAAAAAAAAATAAAACAATAGCATGTAAGATTTAGAATCAACTGAAAGTGGTTAAAATGGGATACTTACGGGAGTACCACGGGTACCAGGAGCACCAGAAGGTCCAGCAGGACCAGATTCACCCTATAAGAAAACATAGAAACAGCATCAAGACTACTGGTTTAGTGGCCATGGCAAAGGCAAAGATATTTCAATGATCGCAACAGATTTATTTTATTTAGTTAATAAATAAAATCACACTCACCTTCTCACCATTGGGACCACCAGGACCAGGAGGACCAATGGGACCAGTGAGACCCTGTGACAGGAAACAAGATGAAATGATTTGACCATTGAAACATTGAATTCATTGTCTTCTATCTGGAGTCACAACTGTCTATTATCACAGCACAAAATAGATGACAACAACTCACTCTGGCACCATCTTTACCAGAAGCACCTTCAGGTCCTTTCTCTCCAATATCACCCTGTGGGTTTAAAAACAAACATGTCAATGAATGGGGCACAAAAATAGCAATTAAACTCATGTAAAGAATGAAATAAATAACTACTACATATTTAATGCAATTTTTTTTACACATTGTTCTAATCATGGCTTACTCTGTCTCCTTTGGGTCCAGGAATGCCAGCGGCTCCTCTCTCTCCAGGCATACCCTGCAGGCCTGGGGGTCCCTGTGCTCCACCAGCACCAGCAGGTCCAATGGCTCCCTGTTAGAGAGACAGAAAGAAATAAAACAGGTGGGTTAGCGCAGCGACAGCAGTGAGCTGAGAAACACAGACACAAACAGAAAAGCTACTTCAGGTTAGTGGATATCTGCATTAAGCACCTGCTGCAGATGTGACATCCTTTTGAATCCTTATTTTTAGAAGCATCACAAACTTTTGTGAGTGTAATCTATTGTCACATTTTGATTGCTTTTGCCAAGACTTATACATGTGTTTCGTTTTTTAAATATATGACACAGAAAGAGAGAATGATGCTGTCTCAGAGTGAGACGACACCTGTGTGCGGAGAAAAAAAAAACAGCCTCATCTTTGTCACATTGCTTTTTGTTGAAGCTATCTGAGAATAAAAAAAAAAGAGAAGGAGAACTAAAACTTGCAGTACACATTCATGCAGTTTTTAAAACATATGTTGGATCTGCTTTTCATTCTGTATCTAAAGAGACACACTTCTGTTATAAGTTTGATCTGCATCCTTTGTACTGTAGCCACAGACTACAGACACGCAAACACAGACTGCCATTCTCCCATCATTAGGCAGTAGCCACAGTGAATAGTTAATAACAGGTGCAGATCTGACATCAAGTGTTTTTCCTCAGAAACTTGCCATACCATCCACTATAAAGACTGTCTGCTTATCCCTCCCACATCACCATCACATTTATGTCAGCTCTATAATCCTCAACCTCTCTATCCTCTCCTGCCTGACCTAAAGAGAAGAAAACCAATGAACTGGGATTACAATCAGACCAGATAACAAACCAAAAGTGGGAATTGCAGCCACTCTAAGCTGTCCTTCCACTCACAGAGCCAATGCTGGAGTGGATGGAATTTTTGATGGTTGACAAGCAATTTAGTCTGGAACGTTACGGGAAATAAAGTGTTAAAGTGCAGTTGCAGGACGATATTCTCTTTCAGACATTGTTTGAATCCATTGAAAAAGAAGTATCTGTATGAGGATAAATAGGTTTTGAATTGTGCTGATCAAAGGAAATGAGGGGTGAGATGAGATAAAACAAAGAGGGTTATTCTTGCAGTTTTGGGCACTCTAAGCCCAAGGCTAGAGGTCTACAATTCCACAATATTTTAGACCACTTGTCAGACCAGATATGAATTCTTTCTTGACCCCAGGAGAGGTAACATACCAGAGCAGAACACAAAAGTTACACTTAAGTCTGAGAAACAATCACAAATTTCCTGCTTATTAAACATCCCACAATCACTAGCTCTTGTTTGGGAGGTGATGCTTTAGGCCACCAAGCCTCCTGGAATGAAATAAGGATGTCAAGAGTGCCAGTTCATGAAGCAGAAGCTACACAGTCTGTCATGTAAGGACCAAACTGAACACTGAAACACTGAATCATTATTCATCATATTATTTTCTCAAATTTCTGTGTCCCTGTTTTATGCAATAAGAATTTTAATCTGGCTTGAGTACAGAAACATAATTATGGGTACTCCTCAGGGAACAGCATTTTTAATAACCTGCTTTTTCTCTGCCTGCTGGACTCACCTTGGGTCCGTCAGTTCCAGGAGTTCCAGGCAGACCTCTGGGTCCCTGCAGACCCTGAGGGCCAGCAGCTCCTCTCTCTCCGGGGAAACCACGCTCTCCCTGAGCAGTGACACAGACACAATCAACGTCTTGTCCTATAATCAGATGACCAATGTGTTTTGTAGCTCAGGGAGGACTGTGAACTTACTCTGGGTCCAGTGGCACCAGCAGCCCCAGCCTCTCCAGGAACACCCTGAAATTACAAATAAATGTGGAACAATATGAATCAACATACACAATTGATACTGAGGCATGGTCTAGGTGGAGATAAAACAGTAGTGTGGCTAATGAATACAAAAATAGCATATAGATAGCAAAATATTTCTACTTTTGTGGAATAAAACACATTATTTCTGTCAGGACAGGGAGAACTTTATCAGCATATAACAACTTCACAGATTCACTTATGGTCTTTCTCTATAAGCCTATAGCAGAATACTGCTATTATTTCCACAGAACTAATACGGTGACCTTATATATATTCATCAAAAATGTCAAACAAACCTGATCTCCAGGCTTGCCTCCCTCACCGGGGGGACCAGGAGGTCCAGGCAGACCCTGTGCACAGGACAGAAGAAACACGCTGAAGCACACAGCAGGAAAGGCCAACATGAATTCAGACAAAGTACAGCAATAAAAGGACATAACAGATGTTTTATGTAGCAATAAAAAAAGACCAGTCAAAAGCATTCATCATTCAGCAGAGTGATCTGTAGATCAAACCTTACATATAGTCCACTTTGTGTCATTCAGTGGAGGTCTCTGTAGCATCACAGACAGCTGACCTTAAGCTGCATGCTAAAGCACTTGTGTGATGATTTGTAGAAAAGCTCATAAACTCTAATATGGACTCTTATCAGACAGGGTTGGCTTTGATTATTCTGGACTGATTTTTGCAGCACTGAGTAGAATACAAAAATAAAATGACTGATTGGAGTCTTTATTTGCAGTCTTATGAAGTAAAAATAGGGATACAACTGGTGATGTGGTTTAGACACAGGTAGAGGAAAAAGCTGCATTCAAAGGTTGCCACTGGCAGGGTCATTTAAGGTTTGAGCTCACCTGGAAGCCTGAGGGACCAGGCTGTCCTTGCTCTCCTCTCTCTCCAGCAGGGCCCTGAAACAGATCATCTCCAATCAATAATCAGTCTCATGTCATATTTAACTTTCAGCTGTCACACACTTTTATGCTGCTAAAATAGTGCTTCATTTTCCTTTTTATTCTATTCAAATAGTAGTCAAAAATACAAGTCATTTTCATATGCATAAAAGGGATTTGATTTATTTAGTGACCCAGAAATGAGCTGGAAGTTATTGATGTCATTTTATAATGTCCAGTCATTTGTGTCAAGGACTTCTTCTTTTAAATGTAAAAATATAGAGATATTGAAACTTGCTTCTAAGTGCAGACTTAGAAAAAGAGGAAGATAGTATCAGTGTTGGAGCTCTATGGAGTGGGGTGGGGAGGGGTGTGTGTGTGTGTGTGTGATGTGCCTACGTACAGCAGGGCCTGGGGGTCCAGCAGCACCGGTTTCTCCATCTTTTCCTGGCAGACCCTGAGGAAAGAGGATGACAAATTGATAGATATCAACATTTAAGCCAAAGGTGATGCTAATAACTAGACAGACATCTGATACGATTTAAGTGAGGTTTTTAACATGTTTCTGATGTGGACTAACAAATGACAGCAGAGCAAGTGACTAAAAGATATGAGACATTTGAACAAAGCTGAAAATGAATCTGATCAAAATGTCTGATCATCATGAAGACAGAGCCTGGAAACACTGCGTACTATATGTATATGTGAAAGCAGCCATTTATATTGTAACTGATTAACTCATGCATAATTCATGAACATCAAACAATAGCAGTTAATCAGTGGATGGCTGGCTTTAAAATAATAAAATGTAAATAAGGTGATTTATCATTACGGTACGATCATCGTGATGCTGGTTCGTTATTTTAAAGTGGAAGAACTTACTCTCAGACCAGGAGCTCCAGCCAGACCTTTCTCACCAGACTTCCCAGATTCACCCTAATAGCAACAGAAATAAATTGCATCAGTTAGTCAAAATGTCACAGTGGGCTCAGAGGACGGAAGTGAGCATGTACCTCAAATTGTAAAAAGATTTAGTTACAGAAAACTAACTAAGATAATATTAGGGCCTAAGATGCAGCACCGACTACTTACAGTTGCTCCCTTAGGTCCCGGGAATCCCATGACACCAGGCTGTCCACGGGCTCCCTGTGGTCCAGGGGGTCCTGGACGACCATCCTCACCAGGAGCTCCCTAAAACATTAAAGTAAAATAAAGATACAATTAAAGAATGTAGGCATTAGAAAAGTGAAGTGTGTGGATGAGCGGAGATAAGCAATGAAACAACAAACTCATTTTGAGAAAATGTTCATTTCTCCCCCTTTTTCCTAAATAAATAAAGAAGCAAATAATTAAACCCCAAAGGGGTAAATCAGGTAAGCCAAGGAAAGTCAAAAATCAAATAATCCCTCATTATCAGTCTGTCCATATGCCAGTCCCTCAGTGAGCCAGGCAAAAAATAAATAAAGCAACTGCTTTCTAAACTGTTTTAATAGTCCCTGAAAGGAAACGGTTTTGTAAACTGAATATTCAGATAGTTTAATGTTTGTATGTTGGCTATGAAAAACAATATGTTTAGTAAAAAACACTTTAGATCGTTTATATACAATATTCTTATTATTTAATACTCCTCAGATTTTTGTAGCAAGCTAAAAGAGCAGACAGTGTGTGCAATTGAGGATTAAGCTTTATCATGAAAAACAGGAGCCAGTCTAGCAAATGGAGCCCCAAGTGAGGTGGAGAAAACAACTGTGCTCTGAATTTAATGTTAATGCGAGCTACAGTCTGAGGCTGGTGGATAATAGGTGGATAAAACTCCTGCAATCCAATCTGATCAAACCACTTATGAGTCATTACGTGATGAGAGCACATTTGGTGAAATTACAAGTCTCTCCCTGGTTATTCCACATATGACATTAAAAAAAAACAACAACCCACAGCTTCTAATACTACATCAGGACACATACTGTGTGGTTCTATTGGTTTACAAGATGAAAAAAAATGTACTTACAGAGGGTCCAACTTTGCCCTGTGGACCGGCATCTCCAGGGCGCCCAGTCAGGCCCTGTCAGAAACACAGAGCAGAAATGTGGTGAGTCACTTGACATGTGCTATATAGAAAGGTGGGAAAGTAGAACATATGGCACTGTGGAAAACTGAATTTACACTTCTGTGTGCAAGAGGCAGTGTTTCAACACCTACTGATGGAAATACTAAGAAGGAAAATACAGTATGAATCTTTGAGCATTGAAAGTAACTGATTGATTTACTCTACAGTGCCTGTAAATAGCTGTTGGGAGATTAAATAACTTAACAGGGATGTCCAGTGAAAACCAAAAGTAGTGAAAAAATTAACTAAAGTAAGAATTATTTCACACATGATGAAGAATTTATTGCAGAGTACCACAAATGTTATCAAAAGCAATGCCTTTCACACACAAAGGTATCAGAGATGCATCATATAACAAGGTGACAATATACTGTAAATGAGCAGGTTTCATTGTAGGTGAATAAAGTCAAATTTATATGCACCTAGATTATGTCTCCATAGTGTATTCATACATTTGTCTGGC
>JAVQJX010139140.1:0-13509 GCA_036025115.1 Ambassis agassizii
TGTGTGTGTGTGTGTGTGTGTGTGTGTGTGTGTGTGTGTGTGTGTGTGTGTGTGTGTGTGTGTGTGTGTGTGTGTGTGTGTGTGTGTGTGTGTAAGGGATCCTTGCAGACCCCTGGGCAGAGTGACCCTCTCTTCCTGTCTCCTTCCTGATCCTCCGCTCTCTCTCTCGGCAATACACATCCCATCATGCCCAGTTGGATGGTGAATATTCATATTAAATTATCTGTTGTCATCAGTGCATCCATTTCAAATAGAATATTAGTCCATGCTGCTGGTTTCTTTCCCCGCTCTGTTATTGGATATGAGTGTGTGATTTCTGCCTTTTTGCAATCACAAAATATTTTTTACAGGATTGAGCCAAAAGCTGTCTCCAAGTGACGTTAACTTCTTAAACTTTAAAATTCCCAAGTATCTCAATATGGGAATAATGAAGGGAGAGTTCTGCCCTGCTTTTCATAGGAAAGTATCACATTTACCCTGCAAGCTGCCAAGATAATCAACAGTGTTACACAATGTGGAGTTATAGCTGTAGAAAGATTGGTATGAATGGGCAATTTTTTTTTTGCGGTGCCATGAATTAATGCTGAATCATAGCCTGTGTGTTTTTATATAAATGAAAATTTGAGGGAAGAGCTGCAAACAGTGTCATGAGTCATACAGTGCTGGTGTACAGTGCAGCATATCAGGTGGCACGATGCTTTTTGTGTATTATGTCCCTCACCTTGTCGTGACTTTGGCAAGCGAGCGAGTGTGTCCTGACACGTAACCATGTACGGATAAGATGCCGACATCAGACATACTGTATGTACAGGGTGAGTCGTCCACACTAACAGGAGCTATAGTTTATATAGTCCTTTGTTTTTACAGTAAACGCAAACATTACACAACTTCAGTGCCTTTGTCGTGTTAAAATTCCATTCAGCTGAATGTGATGCCTGTTGTATTTAGGATGGAAAAAACTGTTATCCAAGCTGTGGCAGAGTATGAAATATGAGTACAAGGGAGGTGAAATGCAAGAGGCTACTGCTGTACCTCCAAGGTGAAGTGCAAGGGGCTGCTGCTGTGGACTCCCAGTACGTGACTACTGTCCTCTCTGTTATGTATGCTTGACATAGTCAGGTCAAGGTCTGTTGTGAGTTGGAATATCCTTCTGTGTCAACGCTGTTAAGTGAAAACAGGGCCTCAGTTGGTAAAGACCAAATGTATCAAATCTTTCTTTCTTCGATACAATTTGTTAGTGGAGGTAAAATGAGTATTTACTCATAAAATATGAAGATTTTGTACTTTTATTTGGTTCATATCTTTGTAAATGTAAGATAAGATAAGCTAAGATACAACAATTCCTTTGTCAGAGGTTACAGGTTACACATTGTAATGGGGCTGTTAACTTTATTATTAACTTATGTATACATTATATTTACTTTTATTGGTATTTCTAAGATGAAAACATTTGGAAATTTTCCTATTCCCATGGCTCATGGTGACATCAGGATATGTTTTTCCCACCAAAATCCAAAAATTTCCAAAAAAGTTATGCATGAAGAAGAAAGGGAGGGTTAGATGAGGTTAAAAAATATTTCTTTTTTCAGATTTGCACACAGCCACTTTCATAATTAGTTAAAAGAAGAGTAATGAATCAGTCAATCAAGAAAACAGTCAACCTTTAAATCCATCAAAACAGGAAGTCTTCATCTGTGTGATCATTTGTGAGATACTGACAGTTCAACCCTCAGATCTGTGACTGCCAGCTGCAGGAGGAGTGAACTGCAGGCAAGACGAGCAAAGAGGCAAGAGGCGGGACTACCCCCATGAGGGAGTGTGTATAAGGCGGACAGAGATATCTCTCTCAGAGAAACACGCACAGAGTCATTGCTCCACATGAACAGGGTGTGAGGTAAAGCCTAGTCAGACCTCATAGTCTATGAGTCACTAGAGCTGTGGCGTTTCCCAGTGTCAGAGAGCTCAGGCTTGGTCCTTTTACTCATGCTGTAGTCAAACTGAGACATACACTTTTAACGGACAGCAGCCACGCTCTGCTCTGCTCTACACACACACACACCAACATGGGTGCCTGCTGCTTTGATAAGAAAGAAAGGAAACTGGGGAAGCTAAATGGCTGGAGAAAGGTGAGTTTTCTTGAATTTTATAGTGTCTTGTGCTGAACCCTTGCGGCTTCCTCAAAATTCTGTTGCTGTCGTGAACTTCGTTTTTTTGTGTCTTTAACTGCGCAGAATGATAAATGCATCATTGCTTCTTTTGTAATCATCTTGGTGAAGTTTAGTTGTTGTTGCAATAGTTTATTTCAGGTAGGTTGAGGCATAAGGAACTGCATTTGAGAAACCTGCATCCTTTTCACACTGAGACCTTTATTCCCCTCTTGTGTGGATTACTGTTGGACGATCTCTATTTTATCTTTATCTAAAACATTCAGATACGCCTTAACTACTTCACTCCAGATCCTTAAGCATAGATGGTGTTTTGTTCCCTGTTTTGGCACAATTTTAATTGGATTTCTTGACTTATTTTGAGTAGAAAAAAATAAGACTGCATGTTTGTTTCTACAATGTAGTTTTAGGCAATTTAATAAACAAAAATGATTTAAATCCCAGGAATCATAATCAGATGAAAAGTAGGGTATGACACCAAAGCCCAGTGACAGTTTTCTTCTTTCTTTTTTTGACCGAGGCCGAAGTGTAAGGTCATCTGGGGAGAAGGAGAGAGGCAGCGGTGATGTGGTTATATGTAGCTCAATGCCTGGATTGTTCTGTGGATATGATGAATTTTTTCATATTTTCTCACACTTGGATTTGGTGATTTGAGGATCTTGTTATTGCTTCCTGCATCCTGTTAACAGTTTGCCTTCTGGCAGAAATGTTGTTACAAACCACATCTGCCTTTACAGAGAAACTGGGAATGATGGCAATGAATCAGTCTACCCAGAAATTAATCTACGTATTCTGACTTTAAAGAAAACCTTGATTTCAGAGACTTTCTCATACAGAAGCACGTTAGCATGAGTAACTGAGTCACAGGAAGTGAGAGGTTGTCAGACCTGAGAGTCGTCTGTAACCTTACCTAACATACGTGGGTAAGTTCCTTGATCTCAAAGGAGTTATGTCACTACTCTGTACTTGCCATAGTGCAGATGTTGCCACTTTGCGTCATAAGAGTGAGGGGAATATTAACCACAGCTACTGCAGGTTTGTTGGTAAAAAAGGAAACTACTGCTTAAGGTCATCCAGACACAACACATGCTGAAATTGTGTAATTGTATTGTTAAACTTAATAAAGAATACAGTTCAAATTATAAAGAAAAAAGTCACAAAAAATGTGTTTATGAGCTGTCCTGTTCCTCAAAACTGTATAAATTCAGAATATGTTTCTAGCTGTTAATCCATATATTGTAAAGTAGTACTGCAGGGTTAATTTGTCACTGCTCCCTTGACCCTAATCAGGCTTCTCTTCAGCAGAATGAGCATAGTGCACCCACTAGTGGTTGAGGCATGGAACGTCAATTTGAGGCACCTAGAACAATGACTTAAAAAGAAGTCATATGTGTATCGGATTTTTTAAAGTATTTTCAGCCATTGTTTTGATCACAATGAGTCGGTGTACACGGCCATTATTTCAGGTTCAGCTCAAATGTTTCTAGCAGAACACACGAAGCATGAACTACAATGAAGTTGATAATGGAGGGATGTAGCTTTGGTCTCGTGCCTGCATCCAGCCTACCTGTTTGCGTGGTTTTCATGCACACTGCGCTGTCCAGTGGGATCACGTCTAAATAGAGGAGTCAGCCCAGCTTTATGCCCCCTCTCCCTCCTCTCCCATTGAAATGCCACAGGCTCCATTCACCTTCTCTGTCACAGCAGCTCTCTGCTGAAACAACCCTAACCTTTCTCTCCCCCTCCCTCTCTCAGA
Source organism: Ambassis agassizii (assembly GCA_036025115.1). NCBI lineage: Eukaryota > Metazoa > Chordata > Actinopteri > Ambassidae > Ambassis > Ambassis agassizii. The sequence continues at coordinate 3,922 of JAVQJX010139140.1, forward strand.
GAGAGGGAGGGGGAGAGAAAGGTTAGTGGAGGGAGATATGGAGCTAAAAGTGGGAGAGTGACACGATAGGGATGCAAGTAATGGAAGAGAAAAATAACATAATAAGATGCCAAGGTTGAAACCAGGAAGAATCCAATAAGCCAGAGCCCCTTGACTGTAATCTTCCTCCAGTGTCAGTATGAAATTAAGAACGTGAATGAAGAAACACACAGGACTGGTTACAACATACTCCTAGGAGCATGTAAAACATGCATGTGACATGTCAGCATCATCTGTGTTTAACTGCACATAATAGTTCTTGTAGGCACCATCAGTGTGAACGCTGAGGTATTTCTCAGCCTCCAGGGAAGCACATCTCTTCAGTACATTGCAGAGAGACACTTCCCCCGCTGTTATTTCTGCTTTCTTTATATATTATGCAGCGAGGTATTATATAAAGAGCTGCCTCATCTGTTTTCGCTTTATGCATCTCTTTTTTTTCTGCGTCCTACCTCCCAGCTTCTGGTTGTTTCCCTCAGTGGGAGGATAATCCGGAATCCTCTCGGGAAAGCTTTGATCCCCCACCCCACATCTTTCCAAACACATAAACGCATTATTGGACTGTGGGAACTTCTGTTTACAGATTCCCATGGATTGGTTTTCTCATTAGCAATCCTGAAGGATCTCACAAACAAACTGGACAAAAGCACAAACGTGCCTCTAAAGTGGCCTGATGTAACAGTATATTTCAGTCAGGTGGCCCTAGCCTTGTACACTGCTGTGGTATCAACACCTGCTCCAAGGACAGCCCATTGATGCTACCAGAGAGGCAGACAGACCGAGAGATTGATGACTGTATTGGCAAATGGCAGTCGGGGAGTGAAATTGACATGTAAGTGGTGAGTGTGAGGGATAGACTAGACGAGAGAGAGAGAGAGAGAGGGGCGCAATTTTCAGTCTGTGTGGAAGCAAACAGCAGCAATGTGTGTGGTGTGTCCTCATGACAGGCTCAGCAGCTATACCACATGTCTGCCTGGGAAGGAGAAGGGGAAGCCTCTTCTCTCCTCCCTCCTCCTCCTCTCTCCTTTTCTCTCCTCCTCTTTTGAAACAGCCCCGCGCTGGTCGTCTAACACTGTTGCTATGGCGTTTGGGTGTTCTGGTAATTGGCGTACACACACACACACACACATACATTCACAGGCGGAGACAGAGAGAAACTGTTGGCTGATGTCACCTAAATTGGAGAAGGATGCAATTATTTCCCGTTTCTCCCTTTTTTTCTTTCTCCCTCTCTTTTTTTTGTCCCTTCCTCTGATCATCTTCCCCAGTGGTTGTGTCTGTTAAAAATAGCCATTCACAGACACCCTGTCAGCATCTAATATTATTATGGGATGCAGATAATGAACGGGCTTATGAGTTCTCCACAATGGCTGCCGCACTTGGATGTCAAGAGACAACGGAAGACTCCAAAGAAGGGAGGGTAAATGGATCGGGTGATAATAGAGATAATGGTGATAAAAATACAGCCGCTGTACATCCACATTCCTCCAAATGTGCTATATCCAACCCCTCATTGTTTTCCTTAAGAGAAGAAGCATCGTTTTACAGCTCTATGACATGCCTTCACAATGGCTGACTTCATAAAAACAACTTAAAGAGGGAATCACAGGAGCAAGGAGGAGATGGAAGGGGTGGAGATTATCTGCAGCAGCTGCACAAAAAAAGAGGAAAAGTTACATCTGGAATCAAGTCTGGAGGATGAATATAAATCAATCAAACACCCCTCCAAAAGTTCATATATATATACACCAATGCCAAGCTGTAATTAGGGCTCCCCCTTTCTCCCTACTTTCTGTCAAATCATATGTTCTGACTTGAGTGTGTTGCTGGGGCTGGCAGACTACAGCAGGGGGAAAAAAGAGACGGAAAAGGAAAGGAGGGAGGGAAAAAGGGAGAAACATGGAGAGAGAGAGAGAGAGAAAGAAGCAGGGAAGGAGGGGGAGACTGAACACTACAGCAGAGAGAGCAGCGAAGCGAGACAAATCCAGTGGAGGAACCCCCCCTCCAGTCAGATGAACATCGCTGCCTCGCTCCCTCCTCCTCCGTCTCCTCCTCCTCCTGTCTCCATCCCTGTTTTTTCCCCTCCTCCCTTCCCTGCTTCTTCTCCATTATTCATCAGTGCGCTGTTGCTGAGAGTCCCCAGCTCACGGCTCCAGCTGCTGCTCCAGCCAATCCACCGAGCCTGCTGGATCTTCTCTCCTGACTAAAAAGGGGCTGTTTTGTCTATCCAAGCATGGAGATTCAGAGCTGGCCCTTTTCTGCTGCTGAGAGGGAGAGTGAGCCATCATCAAGCTGCTCTCTTAGCTGCTGAGAAGGGAAACGCAAGAGGAGAGAAGAGGGGGATTTTTTTTGGTGCCGAAAGAATCCTGTTCATCTGCCTCTATTTTTTTCTATTGGATTACAGTTCTGGCTTTGTGTAGGAACGAGAAAACGGGGTCCAAAATGCCTGAAGCCAATTACCTGCTGTCGGTGTCTTGGGGTTACATTAAGGTGTGTGGCGCTTATCTACGTAGCTGCTCGGGATACCTCACTCTTTCTAATATATCACTCTGTGCCTTGTTGCTGTTGTATTAGAGGTTAATTCTATAGTAATCTAACATTTAGGTGATATTTTCTGTTTTTTCATGGAGCTCTTTGGGATTCTGTGCTAACCTAATTGCACCAAAAGATATTTCCATCATCGTGATGGGGGTGGGGGGGTTCTGACAGAATACTGTTTTGTGGCTCAGGCTCCATCTTGAGCCCTCTGCAGAGCTGTGTGTCTGTTTGTATATTTGTCAGTGTGTATGCGTGTGCACGCGCATGCATCAGTTTGTCATAAACAGCTGCTGCTGCAGTGGCTGGCTGTCTGTGCACTGTCAAATCAATCTGTCTGTCATTAGTGTTTCAATCTTAAACTGTTCAGTTAAAAATACACAAAATGACACTGTTAAAAGTCTCACTCTATGATTGAAGTAAAATAGCCAAATATGCCCCCAAAATGTGATTGTGTGTAATAAAACTGTAATTTTGGTTGTTGTGCTTACTTTTAAGGGTATTAAATGGCTGCCCCATTGGTAGCACAAATAATGGTCTGCATTGTAATTAATTTAAAAGGGAAAATGGAGGGGAAAGTGCGATGTGTCCCACACTGATTGTGCGCTGTAGTTGAGTAATATGCTTGACCTGGCTGGATAAAAATGGGCAAAACTGCATTTTCCATGGAATCTTGTACCATAATTTCTCACAGGTTTTCCCCCTCAGTGGAAACTGACGACATTTTTTCTCTCTCCCCCTCCTCCTTCTTTTTCTCCCTTGCAGTTCAAGAGAATGTTGAATCGGGAGTTGACGCACCTATCTGAGATGAGTCGGTCTGGAAATCAGGTTTCCGAATTCATCTCCAACACCTTTCTAGGTAAATAAAAGTCTTGTATACTCAAAATCAGTCACACACAAAAAATGGTCACTGGATAATCCACCTCAAATCATCAATTATGACACCAAGAGCACCAAAAAATACATACAAATGTTCAAATGTTCACCAACTCATAGAGATTCTCGATTTTTCTGGTGCTTTGCCGCAATATTTTTGTGGAGGTTGAGTCTTTCGCATGATGTTGAGCCTTGCAAGTTGTTGGCTGGCTGGCTTTCCTGTGGGGGCGTACCATAAAAAACTGCGCCATTAAGCTTTGTCTAGATGTTTATGGATCCAGCTCAAAATGGCCATTAAAGTTAAAGCCAACAAATATATATTTCTATAAAGATATGAAGATGACTGGCTACTTTGTGAGGGGATGTTAGGTTTAAGATTGTTGGCCAGAATCAGGGTATGTGATTTGGAACTGGAAGCTCTCGGCGTGGGTGTAAGATGTGAAAATAGGCGGCAATAGCTGAATATACATGTATTTATAACATCTTCTGCTTTTCTTTTGCCACACTCTTGTCGGCAAGCGCTTCATAATACTGGCCCTCATCCACATAAATAAAAAAAACACTCAGTTGGACAATTGACTGATGAAATGACAAACAAAAAGCATATTAGATGCTGGACAGAATGCATGTAAAGGTAGTTAAGGCTATTTATAGACAGATCGATTACCATCCTGATCTGGTGTAATGTTGTCAGTGGATCCCTTGCCATTGGAGAGTGTGAGGAGGAGGAGGGTGAGAAGAAATGGGAAAGAAGCGAAAGGCATTGAGGTAGGTAGGTAGGGAGGGAGGGTTGACTGCAGTGAAGAAAAAATAGAGGTAAAGAGCAGAGGAACCCCCTTTGCTGGCAGTGAGATAAGCTCGGCAGATCGTGTGACTCATCCCCATCTTAATGCATCTTTGTCAGCAGGGACACCTTGTTGTCCTCCCTATCTTTTCTCACTGACCCGAGATTCCAGGCAGAGATGATTATCGCTTCGTTAAAGAAATTGGGATTACCCCGTCGGTGGGGGGGGGAGGAGGTAAACATTAATGAGAAGGGAAAGAAAATGGCTGAAACAACATAGCTGGCCTGGTATGGCCCTGGATGAGCAGCAAGACTGTTTAATCTCTCCATCCATTAAGATAACAGTCACATCAGCAATGCACTTATATCTGCCTTACATTTATTTTTATAAAAGCTTCCATTCAGGATCAAGGAAATTACATTTTCTTGCAATATGCCTGGTCATTTATAGATCCACCACAAATTCCCATCAGTTTACTGTAAACTATCCGTTTTTTCAGTTCATGATGAGGCAGACTCATTGAACCTGATTAACTACTTAATAAATTAACATCCCAGAATGCTTTAGTGAAGATGATTATTCCTGCTGGCTGGCAGCATGCTGGTCACTCACGTGGGTCATTCTTTCTCCCCCTCTTCAACCACAGCTGTCCTGGCAGCATAATTCTGTCATAATTTCCTTTGATCGGCAGGCAGCAGAGCACACCAAGCTTAGGGAGTATACTGCATCTGCGCCTCTCACCACAGAGCATATGGAGGAGGATGAAAAGGAATCAGATGAAATCGAAATAAACGTGGGAGGTGACGGAGGATTGGGAAGGGAGAGGCAAGAAAAGGAGACAGAACAGAGCACGATGTAACAGATCTGCCTGCTTTTTTATATTTGCTGGTGTTTTTTTAATGTTTGACAAAAAGAAAGAAAAACACACAGGACTGTAGGATGAGCTATTTGACATGTGACAGAGAGGCCTGTGTCAAACCTCCAAAAGCACTTTATCAGATTTATCATAATAGAGTGCAGCATTTACAGTGTATTGGTACTTACATCTAGTATAAGTGAGCAATAAAACCAGATGAAACTCACAATCTGATCTCTCTCGCACATACAAACACCCCACAGCAGTGATGATAATGATGACTTGTAATAAATTAGAAGACAATATATGTCTCTTCCCCTTGTTTCCCACGCTGCACATGTCTGAGGGTGCTTAATTGCCCATTCTCAATTACCAGTGATGAAGAGTGAGCGAGAGACGGAGGGAAAGGCAGGGAAAACTATGTGTGTGTGTGTGTGTGTGTGTGAGAGAGAGAGAGAGAGAGAGCATGAGAGTGAAAGCGATTATTTGAATTACAGCTGGTAATTGAATAACCCTCCACAGGGGAAGGCTGATAGGCCAGCGATGAGTTGACTCGTGGCTTGATAGATGAGTGCACAGCTCACATACATGCCGATGGCCAGTCCCTGCAGGATTTCATTCAATTCTTCTGTGATTGTGAACACATTGTGTGGCTAAAAATGGAAACATGGCATGTTTTCAGTTTATTTTTAGTTTGAAAACTGGCATTTGTAATATTTTTTTTCTATGGAATATTACATATTATATATATATATGTCTTGGATGGACTGTCTTTGTGGCCAGACTAAATGTAGTTTTAATAAACTTATAAATGAAATAAACATCAGAAAATATCCCACCACTGTGAAAGATGTGACAGCTTATTGAATCACAGACTTTATGGAGCTGCCTTAACTGTGTGAAGGCCCCGCTTTCAGTCTGTCAATGGGCTGACCTATGGGAGTGAAAAGAACAGGAGATGAGATGTGAGCCACCTGCTGTGAGACAGGAGGGGGAAAGTGCTGTGAGGGAGGGAGGGCGGTGCAGAGACGAATGAACAGTGGGAGCTCAGAGAGAGACTGCAGGTGGATGACAGGCAGCATGAATGAACACGTGAATGAAGGGATAGATGATGAATGACTGAATTGATCAATCTCTTGAAGACTAACCTGCTGCAGGTGTTTCTATAGTGCACCTGGGCTCTCAGACGGCCTCTTATTGTTCCTTGTTGCAGCACATTTACCAACAAAGAGCTGTTTTCTCCCATTTCAGACAAACAGAATGAGGTGGAGATCCCGTCGCCGACATCTAAGACAAGAGAGAAGAAGAAGCAGCAGAAGCAGCAGCTGATGACACAGATCAGCGGGGTCAAAAAGGTCTCCCATGGGCCCTCCCTATCCAGCAGCAGCATCTCACGCTTTGGCGTCAAATCCGATAAGGAGGAGCTGCTTTCCAAGGAGCTGGAAGACCTGAACAAATGGGGCCTGAACATCTTCACCGTTTCAGAGTACTCCCACAACAGACCTCTAACCTGCATCATGTACGCCATCTTCCAGGTACGGAGTGTCTTACTTAATCCTGCACAGAAAATATTCTGCACTCTTATGACTTCACTTACATAATTGTTGTAATTACTCTTTGTCTTCAGGAGAGAGACCTCTTAAAGACATTTAAGATCCCAGCGGACACGTTTGTGGCCTATATGATGACTTTGGAAGATCACTACCATTCAGATGTGGCGTACCATAACAGCCTGCATGCTGCTGATGTAGCCCAATCCACACATATCCTGCTCTCTACTCCAGCCCTGGATGTAAGTCCCTATCTAAAGTGAAATATTTTGTTATACTAGTTGTTAGTATATTGGCTGTATAACTGAGCTCTTGGGTTTTTTTTTTTTATCACTCCCAGTTTGGCCTCAGAGTGAGGGAAAACTAAATTAGAGGCGTGGGCCCTTACATCACCCCACTTTCCTGGATTGCTATACCAGCTTTGAAGGGCTCAACATCCTTCCATTGAATCATATTTTTCCCCTTTCTCAGAGAATGTCCCTTCTTTTATCCAACAATTCATTTTTTCCTGCATGTGTTCTCCGGTGTGACACCGTCAGGTCAGAGCGCCCCGGACAGATGCAGTGAATGAATCGAGAAAGGCTTATTTTCTGTCCTTAAAAGAGATTTCTGTCACATTTTTGGCTGTATAAGCCTGGGCTTGATAGCTCTCCCTCCCACAATGCTCAGCCAATCAATAGTTACTGTTGCTCTTCCCACTGCTGTGTTTTTAACCCTGACAAATTGTGTAACATCTTTTTTTCCTTGTCTCTTTTTCAGGCCGTCTTCACAGATCTTGAGATCCTAGCAGCCATCTTTGCTGCAGCTATCCATGATGTTGACCATCCTGGAGTATCAAACCAGTTCTTAATCAATACCAGTAAGTCAGAAGTCTTTGTTTACATAAGAAAGATGCTACAAAAACAGATAACAGCATAACAACTAAGTTCCATTTTCAACCACTTTGCAGACTCTGAGTTGGCATTGATGTACAATGATGAGTCTGTGCTGGAGAACCATCACCTGGCTGTGGGATTCAAGCTACTACAGGAAGATAACTGTGACATATTTCAGAACCTCACCAAGAAACAGCGACAGTCCCTGCGCAAGATGGTCATTGACATGGTAAGAATCAAGGAATCAAGGAACTTTATTGTCATACCAGCTCACATTTACATGTTTATGGTACGAAATTAGAACATATCACAACTTTGTGATGATTCTCTTTATGTGTCCTCATTCTGACTCACTTTTTCCTCTTTTATCTAGGTTTTGGCCACTGACATGTCCAAACACATGAGTCTGTTGGCTGATCTGAAGACGATGGTGGAGACTAAGAAGGTGACAAGCTCTGGAGTGCTGCTGTTAGACAACTACACCGATAGGATACAGGTATGTAAAGTGCACGTTGGTGATTGGACGAACTGTAAGCCTCCCACCTCTATTTTAGATGCTTTTAATAGCTTTAATCAATATCCAGTCAGAGGTTGCTCAGCCAACGATCATTAGCCGTCCTCCTACATTGTCGATCTCTGCCCCCACTGTCACTCCATCCATCTTCTTGTTTCCTTTAAGTGCTCCCTCCACACTTGCCTTCTAATGGTCTAGCTAGGATTTCCTTAATTACTTCATTGTTTCATAACAAAGCGCTTCATCTAATTAATCTTTTTTTTCTTACTAAAATTCATTTGTGCTACATACTGTATTTTAGAAAACTAAAACAATACAAGAATAAACACACGTACTTAATCTCATCCTCTATCATTTATAGGTGTTGCGTAACATGGTGCACTGTGCCGACCTGAGCAACCCCACTAAGTCCTTGGAATTGTATCGTCAGTGGACTGATCGGATAATGGAGGAGTTCTTCCACCAGGGTGACAGAGAGAGGGAGAGGGGAATGGAGATCAGCCCCATGTGTGACAAACACACAGCCTCAGTGGAGAAGAGTCAGGTATTAAACAAAGACAAAAAAAAATCAGTTTTAGCTGTGATAAAGAATTCGCATTTAGGCATGAAAACTTACTTATTTGTATCTTTCAGGTTGGTTTCATCGACTACATCGTGCACCCTTTGTGGGAGACGTGGGCCGATCTGGTTCACCCTGATGCCCAGGATATTCTGGACACATTAGAGGATAACAGGAACTGGTATCAGAGCATGATTCCTCAGAGTCCCTCCCCGCCCTTCTACGACCAGGGCACACATGGACATAGTGGAGGCAATGGAGGACAGGGAGGTGGGGACAAATTTCAGTTTGAGCTCACCTTAGAGGAGGAGGACTTGGATGGAATAGAGAAAGACGGCGAAGGGGAGGAAGAGGATGAAGAGTTAGAGGAGGAGGAAGATAGTCTTGGAGATTCTCGTTCTCCTCCCTTGGACTATATGGACGGTCAGGAGCAAGACGAGGGCGGCATGATTGAACCCACCACGGCAATAGAAATTGTGACACACGAGGCATCGCCCACGGACACATAGGGCTTCCATCATTAGGCTCACATTTGAAAGTTTTTTGGAAGAAGAGGGGAAATCCTCTTGCAGCTGTGCTTTTTAATAAGCCCACAGAAGCAAGGGCTTAAGTTTTGGCCCGCACAGGGGTATCTTGCACTTGGGTGTTTGAAGCCAGACACGGACGGACAGTTTCAGTGAAGCGGCTTCAGAGTTCTCAGGAAATAATTACTGCGAACATTTTAGTCTTGATGGACAGGTGAGACTGTGGGTGGAACTTGAAAGATTTCAGCCAGTTTGGAAAATGGTTACTTTTCTTTTCTGGGCTGGCATTAAATGGACATTGACACTACTGAGAGAAGTTTTGTACCTTAAGACTTTTTTACAGATATGATATGATATAGAAGTAGCATAGAGTAAGATCTACTGATGGAGATACATTTGTATAGCAAGAGAAAGTGTTTACTTTTTTCCTGTACCATTTGTCAAAGGACTTTTGCGTGCCTTTTTTACTATTGTC
>JAVQJX010139160.1:0-17842 GCA_036025115.1 Ambassis agassizii
CAAAAAAGACCGTCTTCATTTTTTTTTTTTTTTGCATCAGAATTTATAAATTCTTAATAAGCAGGAGAGGAAGACATAAAAATAGAAACATATCAACACACAGCTGACGTCCCTGGTGGAAATTCAATACACAGTATGCTGTCCTTATCCCCTGCACTGCCTTTTCTATATGTGGTTAAGGAGAAACAGCAAGTGAGTGACAGGCAGGCAGGTTCAGCATGTTTTTAATGCTGACTAACTGCAGTGGTAAATCCTCTTTGCTGTTTTTTAGTCACATCAAAAAGGCTGTTTTCTCATTTACTGTTTTTATCTCCTACAGGAAAAAGAAAAGAGCTGTTAAAATGATGATCACCATTGTCCTGCTGTTTACCATATGCTGGGCACCGTTCCATACAGTCCACATGCTGTTTGAGTACTGTAAGTATTTCTGAATGCATTAAAGGTTTGACAAGGTGGTTATTGTATCTTTTAGTAAGAGCTCTTATGTAATTTTCTAGATGACCTGGAGAAGAAATATGATGGAGTTACGGTGAACATGATCATCGCTGTTGTCCAGGCCATCGGTTTCTTCAACAGCTTCAACAATCCCATTGTGTATGCCTTCATGAATGAGAACTTCAAGAAGAGCTGCGTCTCCACCCTTTCCCGCTGCATCCGAAAACCGAACCAGCAGGGAGGTGCCATGGTGGCGCCCAGGCTGAGCGTGCAGTTCATCAAACCCCAGAGCAGAGAAGCCTTCTTGAAGCCAGATGAGGACAACAACCTGGAGCAACAGATGGGCCCCTCGAGTTCATCGCATGGAGAGAGCTCCCTGGAAATAATAGGAGAGAAAATCTCCACCATCCAAACGGAGCTGCCCGCCAACAGCTCCTCTCAGGTCAAATGAGAAGCAAGAGACTCGAAGGTCAGAACTGTTGAACCTTGCCGACCCTCCTGCTTTTGAATTCACTGGCACTTGATGCCAGCAGCTGAAAGCGCATCACAATGTGGTTTCAGCCTGTCCTCATACTGCAGTGAGTGACAGCGTGTGAGAATGGCTACAGGAAGAATGTGACTACTGAGAAATCATTTTTGTTCTCTGAAACCTGCAGGACATCCAGCTGTTATGATGGGACTGAACTGTTCTCTAATGCAGAAGTCCTCATGTTGCCACAATTTTAGCAGCCTCCTGTAATTAACCTCTTCAGTTCAGGTGGACTGCAAATCTTTATTTTAATAAAACAGATGTTTTATTGTTGTGATGAAATGATTACCTCTTGACAAAAAGTTAAAAAAAAAAAGAAGTACTACTGCTTTGCACTTTTCTTGTTGGGTAACACTTTTTTTGACCTCCTCCTGCTTAACTGTGGGATTAGTGGACCATGCAAAAAAAAAAAAACATGTACAGTCACGCTAACATGCCATCCATATTTTCTTTTATAGTTCCCATATAGAAGCAGTTCTGATTAGTTATTTGTGAGGTTCAATGCTGTTGTGGTTTGTAAAGAATCCTTTCACACAGGGAGCTTTACCAGCAAACACCTCTTTCCTGTGGACCAGATAACCACATGTGCATCTTATTTTTGTGTCTTTGTGTTGTTTTTATTGTGCATATGATGTTTTTTTTTTCTTGTCAATAGCGGAAGAAATGTCCACACCATTTCATTGCAAACTACAGTTACAGATTTGCAGCTGTCTCTATACAATGTATTCTTTAGGGAATGCATTTGCAGGTTTGATTGAAAACTGAGGCTCCTATAAAGTGACTGGATGGGATTGTAGTTTGACAGTAGCAGTCATTATCTTGATCCTTATGTGCCCTGACACATGATGGCACGTTCAACTGCTGCTCTCACTCTGAGGCATCGCTGTGCCCATGATGCAGTGACACATTTGGAAAAAATGATCTGCAAAGAGAAATAATAATGAATAAGTAAATAGATAAACTCCACCAATGTGACTTCAGTTTAGTAAACAGGCTCCTGACAAAATGTGGATTTGAACCTCATTCATATCCTCATGTTCTAAAATGACATTTTTCATATTACCAAATATTCAAGACCTGTTTTAAGATTAAAATTAACTTTATTGATCCCTGTAGGGAAATTCAAGTTTAAATTAGCCAAGATGTCAAATTTTAAAGAAACATTTAATCTTTATGCAAACTCATTTTGTTAATGTCACCAAGAGAAAATACAGCACAAAAGTGAACCTACGCAATCTGCCTACACATACACATGACTACACACAGGCATGAAGTGAAGATAAATGGAAAAGACCAATACTGTCATGAATGCTCAATACTGAACCATGACTGTAAGATGAATCGGAGCCTTTTTCTGTGTGAATTATGAATAAAGCCGTTTCACACAGAAGATTCAAGATATACTGGTATAAATATTAATGTTTTTGTTTACTGGTACTGTGCAATATTTTGTAATGTTGATGTCCAAACCAGACTTAAATGTTACTTTGTTGTATATTTAAAATCAGTTACACATTGTGTAACACTATGTTTGGTAATGATGGTCTGGCTTCTATTCACAGTTCTGTGTAGCAGAGAACTTGTCAAAACCATTGTTTATTTAATATGCATCTATATTTTTCTTAATGCAGATTTGGGCTGTAATCTGGGCTCATGCTGATAATGATTGTATCAGTAATGGGATTGTGTACTTTCTGATGTGTAAGAATTGCGCTGGGGAACAAAGTACAGTCCTGTTGGTATATTGAATTTGACATTGAATAAAGAGACATTATAGATTGTGTTTCTTTGTTGTCTGTACATATTAATTTCAAATGGGAATAGTTATATAGTGAGTTATTACTGGAGTGAGGAGGGCAAGAGAACTTAGATGGGAGTACCCCATGGAAGCTGAGTGATGGTGAGGTCTGCAGGTGAGTGCCTCTGTTTTCAGGGATGTAGTGCTGGTTGCAAGCTGCAGTAGTACACACACACACAGGAAACTGACAAAAACAGTGTTCTTCCAACAGCACAAGATTAAAAATGTACTTTTTTTTTCTTTCCATCTTAGGCCACTAAAAATATCTATAATTTACATCAATAAGATGTGTGGAATCGCCTCCTTTGAGGAAGTTTTAATGGATTCCAGTTCTGACCCTGAGACACAGCAAGAACTTAAAAAAAAAAAAACTACTGTAATTGGTCATAGGAGACATAATGACTTAATGATGTTTACTTTTCAGCCAGAAATCATCTCAAGTTCATAGCCAGATATCACTCAACAGTTTAGAGAATCTGACCCATATCGCCTGCGAGATGCTCACACGCATACGAATCAGGCTTAGTGCAATTACTCTATACCACAGACCATTGATTTTAACTGCCAAGCTCACAGCAGAAATCAAAAGTCTGAATGCAGGCAGTCAACCAGTTTTTTTTTCCACAGCTTCACAAATTGTTCACTCATCCCAACTGTTGAACCAAACAGTGTGGCACGGTGTGGTAATGCTATAGGGACACGTCTCATGTGTCAACTGTGTATGTAACATGATAATTAATTATAGTGAATTTAATTCTGACATAGCATCGCTCAAAGGGGTTAAATAATGACTGGATCATATGAACAATTATTAATATTTAACTGCTTGGAAAGATTAGTGTATTATGGTAAATAAACCTGAAACATCTAAATGTCGACTGTATGTCAAGATAATACAAACCCCACATCACTGTATTCATTAACTTATTTATTACATTATATACATTACTAGCAAACAGGCTCCTTTGCTGAACTTATCTTACTCACTTATCATGAAAACAAACCCTGAAAAGCTATGTTAGGTTTTACAGCTGAATGAAAAGTTGTAAAGAAGCAGCAGTTCACAAAGTAATAAGTGCCAAAACATCCACATTGCCTAATGATTAAACGATAATCATTTTTAGGCTGCTTTATATTGAATGTCATCATTGTTGTGTTGTGTTTTCATAATTCAACTATTATGTGATATCTTAATAAGACACAGTTAACAAACATGTAAAAAAATATCAGCATCCAAATGTCTTTCTTCAATCTCCAAATTCAAACAAAAATAAACATTGATACCAGTATACTTGCTTTGTAAAATAAAACCTCCTCAGCCTATGGCATCAGCAACATCACACCCAGAATGAGACGACATAATCCTGCCGTCTCCAAAAAAGAAAATTATCTGACACTCAGTCAGGCACTTCTGTATTTGTTGAGGATTATCTCAAAGTCTGTTGACAGTCAGTGAAACCAAAAAAACTTCAGATATGTTTTCTCTCCTTGTTGCTATGTGATCAGAGGTATATGGAAATCTGGACTGTCAAAGAGCAATGGTCTTTTGACAGGAGAGGGATCCTTGTCAGCCTTGTGTAGGAGTTTAAAGAGTCCTGTTCCAATATTCATTGGAATCCCCATAATGATGCACTCAGACACACCTGAAAAAGCAACAAAAGGAAATGTTAAGACCCAGCTGAGGTATACAGATTTATCCCACCACAGGCAATTCAGCAGTTTACCGCAGACGGAGTCCTTCTGTCCGAAATAGGCAGCATCGAAGAGATGATCAGCTGTTTTCTCAAAAGAGGCCAGCATGAGGACACTCTCCTTCATTTTGGCTAATCCGAATCTAGTGATCCCCAAAATCTCCCCCTTTAAGGATAGAGCAGTACATTAAGGTGAAGATTTCTGAGTACAAACACATATACAATGTATGAATAGAGTAATCATACCTTATAGGACATGAGGTCTGCTAGTAACATGACATGACGCCGATCAATACTCATTCCATGGTTCACCATGGTGTACTGAATCTCATTGATGATGGTTGATCTTGCAGCTTCAATGCCCAAGGTCTTTTCAACCTGGAGCAAATAATAATGTTTGTAAAGAAAACCAATAGTGAGTCCCCATAGTAAACATGGTGATTTGTCTCAGTTCAGCTAAGGTAATTTTCCTGATTTTTTTTATTAGCAATATAAATGCATTATAAAATGCAGTTTTTCTCCAGCAGCCAGCTTCAACCTACAAAACTATTTTTAACATTCAGGAAAGCACATACTGTATATGGAAATGTGGGGCTCACACACATAATCACCTCTCAATGCACAACAATTATGACTGAATATTCAATGGAGCAAACAACTTTGTGCCAGATCCAGCTATTTCAAATCTTTTGTCAGTAAAGGCAGAGGCACTAAGCAAAGCATTGAGGAGAATCTTCATGCTGTCAGATGAAAGCATGATTATAAAGGTGTAGTATGAGCTGATTTGAGAGTGGGTTGGACTGAATGAAGCTTTGGCTAACAAAGGAAACATTATTTTTAGGACCTACTGAAAGTGCCTCATTTCCTGACACATGTGCAGAGTAAGCATGTCTCTGAGTTTGAAGGAATTTAGAGTCTTTGCAGAGGCTGAATAAGCAATCGCTCCAAGCAGCGTGATCCCTGGTTGTGCACTGATTTACCAGCAGCAAAGTGATGCAAAATGCACTCCAGTTCTAATCAGCGTGTCATTTACTTAGGTCAAGTCACTGTGACCTTTAACCACTAAATTCTAATCAGCTCGTCCAAGTGAATGTTGAATCAGCGTGAAGATGCATGCAGCGCTCTCATCCACCACACTCTGCTGTAAATCTCCTGTGACTCAAACCTCGTATGTATTATTGGAGGTTGTCCTGCTTCCATTCACTCCGTGGGTAGCCATAACAGCTCTCAGGTTGTCGCCTTCCACCAGGAGTTTGTATTTGTTCTTGCCGCTCTGTTCGTCGATGTGAATGACAGCCCGGGCAACCTGAGGTATTCCTTGAACCACCACCTTCCAGATGACAAACGGCAAAGAGTGTTAAAGAAAAGCCAAGAGAGGAGTCATGTTTCAATTTAGCATTTGCAACACATTGTTAAGAGGCAAGCAGCTCAGTATTACTAATCCACTTTTCACAGTCTGATTATCACTTACTGAAACAAAACCTTTTCTCAAGTTTCTTACAGCCATATAAATAAATACACACGATGAAGCTGTATGAAGAAGAAGAAAAAAAATCTCACCTTAGGAAGGTCTTCTTTCAATGATTGCAGCACATAGTACATGGAGCTTTTGCTGTTCTCTCGTGGAGACACACACACCACCGCCTCACCGTGCACAGCAATGTCTCCAGGCTTGACTCGCAATTTAGACATGCAGATGGAGTAACGTACAGTTTCTGCATTTACCTGCAAGATGAGATGCTAAAGTTAGCATGTGTTGCATGATATGAGGCACTCAGAAGACATTCGGCAATATGCAACACACAGTGCATTTAAAGGCTGCACAGTACAATGGCCTGACTGATTAGGGTCAAGGGGGAAGTGGCGTGTTTACCTCTTGGAGGCAATCAAGATGTCCTTCTATGATTCTCTAAAATACAATTTCATAAAGCTGAAGCATGCAACAATTGTTTCCTTTCTTATCAATTCACCCTTTACATTTTTAAAAGCTGAATTGTTTTGTTTCCGAAATAAAGCCACTGTGCTCTGCTGTTGGCTATAGTTGATTAAAACCTCCTGTTAATAGTGGAAATGTCAGTTTGAGAAGTGCTCAATGTTGCATGAGCTTTGCAAACACAATATGACCATAATTCAAATAATGTGACTGCCATGACCTGAAGAATATGAGCGATTAATGAGAAGTACTAGTAAAAAAGAGAACACTGCGTCACCTCCAATCGCAGCAGCCTTATTCTCTCTAGTGATAATTTCACCAGAATGAAACAGTCATCCGGAAGAAAAACCTCCTCTATGTACTCAGAGATCTGTAGAGGACAAAAAGAAGAGAACTTCATTACTGCTCTGCACTTGTCTGATGCAACACCTCATTGGGAATAAATTGAGTCCTTTAGTCACCTCCTTTCATCTGATACCTCTGACTTATTGATAAAGGCAAAAGTGTGTTTGACTACCTCTCCAAGCAGAGTTTTCTCAATCCTCCCCTTCACCAGCCTGGCAAAGTCAGCATCATCTTCCACATCCAAATGAGCCGTGATAATAGGGGTACTGAGAGGTGAACAGAGCATTTCAATGGATTACTCAAAATAAATATGGGCTGTATTCATCACTGTGACACGAAGGGACAATGTCTGTGGCCCGGCATTCTGTGAAATGTTCTGATTCAGCATCCAAACCACGGACGCACAACAACATTATGTCTCAGTGAAAGTGGCTCAGGCCAGCAGTGATGTCTAGCAGCAAATGTCAAACACAAGAATTGCTCCCATTCAACCGAGGAGGGAGTGGTCACAAATGAGTTCTTGCTCCATCTGGCAGCAATAGTTTCCAGAGATATCAAGACAAACCCTGCAGCGTCTTTTGAAGGATGAAAGAGCCGCTTCTTTTTCTCCTCTCCTCAAGAAGGGTACAGACGGAACATACACAAATGCCACTGTAATTACGAATCCTACCTGATGTTCTTAGAAGCATTGATGATTTCTTTGATGCGAGGCACCCCCAGAGTGATATTCATCGAAGCTACACCAGCAAAGTGAAAAGTTTTCAGTGTCATTTGAGTTCCAGGCTCCCCAATGCTCTGAGCACACAGGGCCCCTACAGCTGAACCAGGCTCCATCTGAGCTCTGTACAGGGAAACACAAAAGATGAAGCAGACAATAATCCACATAATCATCACTTCATGAATATATAAATGACAATGTATGGACAAATTAAGAGGGACAGGGTAAGTTTAATACTGCAAGAGGACAGGAAAAAAAAAACAAAGAAACACTTCTTGTACCTCATGTACTTATCTCTGCAGGTTTCCAGAAATTTTTCGAGCTGAGTTGGTGTGATGCGGTCCAGCTGATAGAGAACCTTTGGCTGCAACACAAGGTTGGAAGAAGAGTGTTTCGGACTAGTATATACACTGCTGCTGTGTCGATCTGTAATGTGTGCTGCCTACCTCGCTTGTCCCATTATCATTGATGCCATACTTGTCTCTGGTCTTCTTGATCCTTTCTGACATACTCTTGATGAATTTCTTGATCTCCTGCAATTGATTCAAGCTACCATTATCAACAGCTTTTAAATCAAACAGTGTATGACACATGATAGCCTGCCGTGCAGTGGTTAGATATGACAGCGAAACAATTACAGTCAGGAGAACAAGTCAACATTGATCAAAACATCAGCAGAGCTTTACATAGAGCAATAATACGTCAAAGCACAATAGCATGGGCTGCTTTGTTATAAAATTTCAACATCATATGTTTTTAAAATCTTTTAAAAATCTTTTAAAATCGCACACCATTCTCAAAATTAGTGCAGCACAATCCAACATGCTAACTGTACCTCCAGGTACTTCTCTGTGCCCGTGTCAGTTAATTCCTTTCCAAAAGGGGGGAAGAGGAAGAGGTTCCCATTTAGAAACTAACTGCACACCCTGTAGCTGCAATGAGTGACTATCCTTTATAGGAAGCCTAGTTATGTATTAAATTAATTGCTAATAAGCCCACATTGAGTCAAAAGAAAGCATTTGAATAGCATTTTCTCTTGTAATTCATTTGTGTGTGTGGTGCACCGGGGGATACAGGAGATGTAATTAGTTTCTCTACACCTCATTACCTAGACTCCTGTGTGTATATTTACACATAATCTAATACATATATTTGTACAGAAATGTAAACGTAATGCTTCTGACATAAAGTACAGCGTTGTGAGGATAAAAATAACACAGGTGCTGTTATTCTGTACATTTGAAGAAGGTAATTAAAAGGTGGATTTACTTTTTCATATGAGATTAATGTAGCCAAACTAACTTTTTGAAAAAACAAATAAAATATGAATTCCAACATGTTTTAGTATAGTGCTATAACTACCATAGGACTGACATCTTGAAGGATGGTTGGGCAGCTGTGTTGCTGGCCTTTGCTTGAAAGGAGCCGACACTGATAACAACATAAATCTTGAGTGACTTCCAGTTTCAAATGGTGTTCAGTTAGACATTCTGAGCAGTCTCAAACTGATACAACCTCCATTTTTTAAATGACATGTGATATGTTGGACAAAATAGTGAAAACTGGTGTGTGTGCGTTACAACAGAGCTTTGTGCTGCGATCACCTCCAAGAAGCTGTCTCTGCAGCACAAGAAGTCCGCTTTTTTCATGATGGCATCTGCAGTGAGGACCAGCTCGTTCTGACTGAGTGCAGGCTCATCAGGACATGTGTACACAGCCTGCAGGGAACAGAAAGGATTGTTGTGACCTCCACTTAGAGCCTAGTGAATGTGATCGTAAGAAACATTCTACAACTACAGGTTATGAGTCCCCTTTGGTGAGTGGAAGGTAATCGCTCTACAGTTAACTGGTGAGTAACAGCAACAGCTAAACAGTTTTTTTTTCACACCTTCTGATATGTTCCATGCATAACAGAAACACTTTAAACTCTAAGGAATCAGGATAAAGTAAAGGGTTTTTCTGCAGATTCCATTCTGTGAGAATAATCTTCTCTTGTGAACATGCTTATCTTATCAATTGCAACACACACTGCAAACTAATCAAAACACAAAAAAGGCTCTATTGTTATGCCTTTGAACATTTCCTGTTCATTTATATACATGTATAGATCATATCTAGACCAATTCTATAGATCAATATAACCTACTCCTGCATTTCCTCTTTTACCCCATGAACTGTGTACATGTCTATGGCTTTTTGAACTTTTGTATGGAAAAAAAAAAATAATAATGTCAAGTTCCAGCCCTGATTTAACTCACCCGAATGTTATCCAGAACTCTCTTAAACTCCAGCGGCTCATCCTTTCCTTCCATTGCTGCAGGGTCCAGGCCATCTCCACCATAAATAAACTGGATGATGTCACCAGTGGAGCTGCGTACTGTCAAGTCGTACTGTGAACACAAATCTTCCAGGGACTTCACCAGGCGCCTCTGTTCAAACAATTAAACGAAGCAAAAAATGTCATGGCAACATCAGCAAAAGAAAAGATCACTGCAGAGACCTTTGTGTGAAGTCACAGAGCAGGTATATCAAACCAACTCTAATTGATACTTCCAGCTCTCCAGAATACTGTTGTTAGAACAACAGCAATTTGAAGTCTGAATGTACACTCACACACACTACAAGTGCACATTTCTACATCTGACTGGCTAAACTAGCTTGGGCATAAAAGAGCTATTCAGTCCACATTCTAGGTTTTGTTGGGTTTTTAGTAATTTATGAGACAAACCTTTATCATGACAACAAACAAATGGAACAGAAATTACAACGGATGGATCTTTTGCCTGTAAGAAGAAGCAGCGGATACAGATGTTGTTTTACTGATCCCAGATAATTACTCCTCTTGGAACTCATGGAAATATCTCTATATTATAATATCTTTTACTTATTATACATCTTGGTCATTGGTGCTCATGAGTACTTTATTTTTTATTTGAGATGTATGTGATGAATAAAAGTAATCATAAAAAGCTATTACCTGCATGTATCCAGTCTCTGCAGTTTTCACAGCAGTGTCCACCAGACCCTCTCGACCAGCCATGGTGTGGAAGAAGAACTCTGTGGGCGTCAGACCAGAATAGAAGCTGTTGGCCACAAAGCCTTTAGCAGCAGGCAGCTGTAGAGAAATCATAATTGATCCATTAAGCAATCAACTGTTTTCTAGTTTTAATATAATTCTCCCAACTTCATTCACTTTTCTTACGACCCTTAGATAATGGATATGGACATGAATAAGGACATAGAATAGAGGAAAGAAACACACAATGTCCTGATTTTTTTTTTTTTTAAAGTAGTAGTATCAGAACTTGCTATTGAAAATAAGTGACTGTGGGTTCAGAGGTCATTACAGCTGAGTAACAGTAATTACCTTATTCTCAGAATAAGAGGAATAAGGATTTTCATCCTTCTTAGAAACATACAATAATGAATTAAAATCAATACATTTGAAAGATGAAGCAGATCTTACTTTTGAGTGTTTTTCAAAGTGAGGCAGGGAGCGATTCTCAAAACCATCAGGTACTCGAGAGCCACTTATGGCTTGCTGGCCCACACAAGCAATCATCTGAGAGATGTTAATGAAGGATCCTATACGCAAAGAACAGGGAAAAAAGAAGAGGGGCGGCTCACACACTCAAACACTGAATAATAAAGAACATACAAGAAACATAGCACAGCTTCCAGGTTTAGCATCCCTTTGAGCAGAAGAGCTGAGTTCATTAAGGCTGAGTTCAGTTAAGGTTGTAACATTGTGCCCTCAAAGGAGCACCCTGGATTAAATATGAACATGTTGTTGTTCATCACTTATTCTGGACACAAAGAGATCTATGCCAGCATTCAGTGCTGTTAAAGGTAAACAAGGTATTTTTCCAACAGAGATAGGGTGCTGAATCACTCTATAAAACACCATTCTACATGTTTGCTTTTCCCGACAAACAGTCTACATCATACCTGTCAGGTGCAGTGCTTGGGACATATGCAAATGCAGTGTCAAGTTGCTTGGAGGACTATGAACATCGAGTGGCTTAATTACAGCACTTATTAAAATGAATCCAAACAGGCACTGCATTGTTTGAGGAAATATTATACACAATCAGCAGGTTAACACAAACTCAGATGTCCTGTAGATTTAAGTGCAATTTGAAAACTAAAGAGGATCAGTGCATGCTACAAATACACAGCACTGAGGAGTGCCTCGTTATCATTAGAGTGAATTGAAACTCCATCACATTGCCATACTTTGTAATGTCAGTAGTTTAGGTTAGATAAACATAAGCTGAACCAGACCTTAAATGTTATTTTACTCTTTGGTCAGAAACAAGAGAACACACCGATATGATTTTACCGGGACTGTCACAGTAATCCTTAAAATTTCCCTTATGGTTATAAGATTAGCTTAATATTCAGTTATAAATTTAAAAAAAAAAAAAAAAAAACACTATGCATTGATAGACATTGATAGAGTGTTTGGCCTTTTTTTGTCTGTAGTTACAGTGCTGAAAGTGAGACAGGAAGCTAGGAAAACAAAGGTAAAGGACAATAGTCCACATGTAGTATTAAACCAGGGAATCGGTGATTATATGACATAACCTCAAACTCAGCAGGTTTCTCAGGACACCAATTTAATTGGGATTTATACACGTTTGGGTAAAATGTATAACATTTATAAACAAATTACTGAATGGTCTCTCATGTCACTACCTCATGTAGTACTTTTCTCCATGTCTGGAAGCGATGCACATATTGTACAGATGTGCCCTTTTACTTGTGATTTTACATCTGAGACACATTCTCTCTTAATGGAAACACTCTCCTTAATATAGTACCGAAGGAAAATGTCAATGAAAGACTAGAGAGCGTTATACAGAAAAGCAGAAAGCAGTAGAAGGCAGCTGCATTCACATGTGCAACTTCATCATCGTCTCGTATATGCCCCCTCACTCACTGTGAATTCACTAATAACATTAAAGGCTCTTCACACACAGCAGCTCAATCAGACACTGATAGTATGAGGAAGCAGAGTAAAGTGTATTACATGTCTGGACCTCACATACAGCTCCTTGAGATGACGAAGTTTTCGAAAAAAGGCTGCAATGCATGCGTCAAAGGAGCCATTTAATTCCTGTTCTATTAGGATGATGATGTTTTCTAATGTCCAAGCAGCAACATTTTATTCGACAATTTAAAGAGAGCGTGTTCTTTCTGTAAAAACTTTTTGCATCCTCACTGAGGCAGAAGTGACTGCCTGTCAGCACTGAAATCCCATGCCATTAAGCAACAATCCCTAGAGGATACATGAAAATAGGAAATATATCTTTAATTCCTTCTCATTTATGTTTGAGTACTTTTAAGCCTGTCTTAGACCTTTTTTCCCCTCAGTTTGCTCTCCCTTATTTTAAAAAGGGCATTTTTCTTCAAAACTGACTGTATAAATCTATGGATGGATGAAAAGGTGGATAGATGCACTTTGAGGAACCTGCAGGGAGAAAGTAAAATACTAACCATGACTAAAGAAAGCAGCATGCACGCCAATGACTATATATGTCAGCTCTGAGCGAGTGCTAGTGCGTGAATGACTGTTGTGACTAAATAAATCTCTATGCTTGTGTTTGTTACCCTGACAACATGCGTCAGATGTAAAGGAGATATTCGTAATATGACTACTTTTGGAGATCCTGTTGTGGTTTTCATTCAGTACTTCTGTAATCATTAAAATATATTGAACATGGAAATTTACCAAGAAATTATCAGTCATTTTTCTATTCAGAGCAGCTTACCTTTGGAGCCACAAAGAGCCATTATCAAAGGGCTGTTGCTTTTGTCAAGCTCTCTGAGACAGGCACTGCCAGCACGATCTCTGATGACAGACAGCTCTCTCAAGATGAGAGCCTATTGAAAAAAACAAAACAAAAATAAAATAACCTTAGCACCTGACACACAAATTTGTTTTCGTATGGGCACCATTCACACTGCACTGCTTTCTCTAAAATATCTACTAAGTGTAACAACATGTTTCTGCATGTCTACCTGAAGGTGCAGTCTTTTAAGTCCTCGCATAAGGTTTATGGATTGGCTTGATATTACAGCGCTAGTCGATAAGACAGCAACCACTGATGACAGCTTGTCATCAATCTGCTGCCCCATTTTGCAAGACATACAGAATATGGCTCCTCATTGATGGTTTTAATGTGCTTTACAAGTTAATTATTTAGCCGAATTTAGTAGGAGTAAAACTGGTAGGAGGTTAAAATAGAAGTTTAAAAAATGATCCAAAAGTCAAGCAAGGATAGAACCAGACAATCACTGACAGATTTGTTAAATGCATCCTCACTGCAGTGTAAAGCAACACGAAGAACCCAAAGCACTTTCAGAGTGCAGTTTCAAGTTATTAATTGTCTCAGTCACTAATACTATGCAGCTTGTTTTTTTTTTCACACCATATCTGCTAACAAGCTGAGCTGTGGCACTGAATTCATTTTCAACATCATTTACCTTTTCTTCTCCAACTACAGGCCTCATTCTTACAAGACTATACAATTCCTCTTGAACTATCAGAGGAAGCAAGAGTCAGTCACACTACTAATGAGTCTCAACTGGTGAGAATATCAAGAATGCAGTGTCAAATTAAGGTATTTAATGACAGCACTTAAATGTGATATGACACAGTGTGGAGTGAGACGTAACAGGTAGGATTTAGCTGTTGCACACGCACCTCCAGAGTCTCTTCTGCTGTGCAGCCCGGCTGCTGCTGTAACTTGCCGGTTTCCAAAGCTTCAATGTACTCGTCACACTTTGCGTAGCCATCATCCAGGAGGTCCTGTTTGGCCTTCAGCAGACCCTGACCAGGTGTTACATCACCAATGCCAATAGAGAACCCCCTGTTGGCTGAAAGTCGGCGACAAAAATAAAACTGCATTCAATATCACTTTAACGAGCTGCATCGTTCACTGGTGTCGGGGGATTTAAATTAAATCTTAATTGAAACTATGCAAAGTTTTTGAGGACATCTCATTAGATCTTAACTTTTAGTGCCCTGGTGATCACCTACAGAGATACACAGGAGCAAGTCTGGCCAGGCGGGACATGGCATTGGCAGCCTCTAGCTGTCCCCAGTCTCTCAGCAGGATGTAGAAAATGTTGTTCTTAGAGCCAGATCCCAAAGTGCCCTTGTCCATGCTGCCACACATCAGCTCACTATTGTGAATGACCACAACTGGGGAAGTGACAAAGGAATGAAGTGAGAAGTTATGTTATAGTTGCAGAATAGGAACAACAACAAGGTGAAAAGGGTAAGACAATGTGTCACTTGGCTTAACTCTTACTATAGTATTTTAGAAAATAATTAGACCAGGAACGGTTTTCTGGGTAAATCAGTATTTTGTGAAATTTTATTTTAAATATTGGTTTCTGGTATTAGGGGAAAATGTAAAAAAAAAAAAAAAAAAAAAAATAGGTAGCTTATGTAGACATTTGTACTTCAAAAACTGAAAGGAATCATTGGAACAGAGATCCTCTCCCTTGCCACAGTACTGTTTGCCTTTGGTACGCAGGTTTGCGTTGACAGGGCATGTCTTACTTGGCTTCAGAATTACGCTGAA
The DNA here is from genome assembly GCA_036025115.1 of Ambassis agassizii. NCBI lineage: Eukaryota > Metazoa > Chordata > Actinopteri > Ambassidae > Ambassis > Ambassis agassizii. The sequence continues at coordinate 15,045 of JAVQJX010139160.1, forward strand.
GATCTGTTTGCCAGTCCACAGAGCCATTGGCTGATGGATACACAGCAGATTTTTAGTGGGGGGACACAAATGCAAGGTTGTAATTGTACTGCAATACCTTCAATATAGCCGGACGAGGAAGAGAGATCTTGACTCTTTCATCTTTTCCCACAAGGATTGATGCCAATATCTGGCAGGCTTTTGATCTGTCAAAGAAGGTGTCCTTCAGTGTCAACAGGTAAGCACCTAGGTGACAGAAATATACCCTCAAGTTACTGGAGATTAAATATACAGAGTTTCAACTCCTGCAGAAGTGCACACCCATCAGGCAGTTCGTCACAGTTTTATATTTGAATTGCCTTTTTCAATTATAAAAGAAAAAGTAAAACTGAAAATCTCAACCTGTGACCTGTGATTGGCTGTCATAGATCATCACACTGACCTGTCAGGAAGTCCTGAATAGCAGCAATCAATGGTTCGCCATTTCTTGGAGTGACAAGATTCGCTTTGGTCTAAAAGAAAAGATTATTTGTGTCAACCTGCAATTTCCTGACAATACATTTCCGGGAAACTGGATAGTGCGGCTTACCCCCATCAGAACCAGAGCCTCTGCTTTTGCTTCTTCAGTCTGAGGTAGGTGGAGATTCATCTCGTCACCATCAAAGTCGGCATTGTAAGGGGTACACACACACTCATTAAACCGAAATGTCCTGTGAGGTTTGACTCTGGCCTGTAAGTTTGAGATGACAACAGATTAATGCTATGAAGTTACAAAACAAAGCCAAAGGCTCTAATCAGAGTAAAAAATACAATTATAGCAAAATCATTTCAGGCTGGTTTGGTGTGACTAATGAAACCAGCATTAAGAACAGACAATAACTATAATTATCTATTTGCTCCGATTTCTCCTGTAAAAGCATGGGACTGAGCTTAATTTCCCAAGCAAAATGTGAAGAATTCAGGATGAGTCACACAGACATGTAACTTATTGAGAACAAACACCAGCAAGTGGCGACTGATATCACATAGGTCAACACAGTTTTTTTCTCTAATTAATTCATTAAAAAAAAAACATACAATGTGGGCCATGATGCTGAGTTTGTGCAGAGAGGGCTGTCGATTGAAGAGGACTATGTCTCCATCTATGAGGTGCCTTTCCACTACGTCACCAAACCTCAGTTCCTGAGCAATCTTTTCACGATTTCCATATTTTAGAAACCTGGCAGAGTAAGAAGATTCATGTTTGATTTCAAAGTACTTGAGGAAAGTGCTGGTTCTCATATGAGAAAACCATTACCTCTTCATCTGTGTGTGACGGTTCTGGATAAAGTTTGCGCCGGGGTGAACTTCGGGACCATTTCGGACGAGTTTCCTCATGAGCTCCAGATTGGCTTTGTTTACCTTGAAATAGTATTGAACGTATATACTGTAAATTCTATACAAAGTTTTTTTTTGTCTGTTTGTAGTAGTGAAAATAGCTGTACTTACCTTCTCAGGGTATGTCAGGATTTTGGCAACATGTACAGGGACAGCCACCTCATCGATCCTCAGGTTTGGGTCGGGAGAAATGACAGTTCTGCCAGAGAAGTCCACTCTTTTCCCAGAGAGGTTTCCTCTGAATCGACCTGAGTTATTATAGTAAATAAAACAGTCGGCTCTCGTTTGTCATTGAGCTGCACAAGTGCAAGCAAAATGACAATCTGCCAAATGCCAAATTACAGAAAAGCAACATGAGATGGTAACATTTAAATGTCAGCAAAAATATAATTGCTTGTCTCATACAGTGTGTCAGGGAGCATGTTAATAAGTAGTTGGTTTTTTTGTTTATTTTCTGCCGGCCTCCCCAAAGTGCATCGACAAAGTAACAGGTGATGAATCAAAAACAAAATAACTTCAAAATAACCATAACAAAAACAAAATAATTTTTACGGATAATTTTTTAGAGTTCAACAACAACTCACACTTTCAGTCAGGAGGTACCTGCCATGTAGCCTCCTTCAAGAAAAACTCTCCCTTGGAGAGGCTTGGAACCCTTTTATACCCCTAGCCCCTCCCACTGGGCTGGCACCCGGCGATATTCAAATAAACAATAAATATTTTAATGCGGCCCCTCTTTCCTATCCTATCGGCCTTATACATATTTTAGCCATAGGTAAACAATACTTTTGGGCACATTATGCACAAAGTCCTCTTATTCAATATACACTGCCATCACCTGACGGGAAGCGCGCACATATGGCGTATTTAAGCCCTGGGAAACGTTTAGCCCATTTTGCCCACCCACTTCCTCATCAGGGAACCGCATTATGCCCGCGCATCTCGGTAAGTGTATCAGTGTGTCTGTGTGTGTGAGAAATCGGTAAAAACCACCAAGTGTGCACCCTTGGTTGCAACGGAGGCAAGAGTGAATACTGGCGGTTTGAGTGGGGAAATTACTTTAGTTATTTGGGAGCTCGTCGGGAGCATGAGTTAATAAGTGCATGTGACTGTGTGTGTGTGTGTGTGTGTGTGTATGCGTGCGCACCGCGTGCATTTACTGACGGCTACTCCGTCACAATTATATTATCATTTGAATTACAGATGTATGGCAGATAAGCTTACAAGTGTCTCAGCTTTGAGACAGAACCTCATTCAGAACCTGAGACAGAAACCATTTTAAATTCTTCCCACAGCAGCAGAGACCACCTGCGGATGACATGGAGATCAAAGGCCCAATCCCAATACCCGCACTAAACCCTACGGCCCTGTATGAAGTGTGCACTTGGTATAAGTGCACATAAAGGGTTCGAGTGTGCAGGATGTGGGAAAACAGCAGAATT
>JAVQJX010139221.1:0-10887 GCA_036025115.1 Ambassis agassizii
CTATTTGTCTGACACACTCACTATAACACACACACACACACACACACACACACACACACACACACACACACACACACACACACACACACACACACACACACACACACACACACACACTGTAGTCAGGAGATAAGGATGAGCAGCCTTGAGTAAATCAATTACGGGGTTCAGTGTCAGTGAATTGAAGGCACCATAACAGCACTCACCACTAAATCAGCTCTCGGGCAGATAGCCGAGCAGACACCCGGAGAGCTGGCAAACAGGTCCAGTGAGGAGAAGAGGAGGACTGAGCAGATGTCCTTGTTTGTTTGGAGGGAGAAATACTATCTTGTACGCCTTAATTGGCAAAACATCCTGATGTTAATATGGTCCTATGTGCTTATCGGGAGCACCAGGAGGAAGGCCATCCTCCATCATTCACTATCTCTCTTTCTCGCTTGTTGTGGTCTCAGCTGCTCCCTCTAACAGTGTCTGTATTTACAGCTCATGTCCACTCGTTCCTAAAATAACGCCTATGAGCATGACAGGAAATCACAATCTGGTCTGTTTGGTGGCCTGGACCAGATATGTGGCCTACCTGGAAAGGGGTCACACTATAAGAGGGGACAGCTATAATCACTGAGGCCGCTATGGGAGAAAAACAAGAAGACCAGACTTGTGACGCTGATAAGAGGAGTGCTCATCTCCTACCAGGACAACACTCCAGTCCACAAGCCCTCATGTGGTGATGGCACAGAGCCCTGACCTCAGATCCCTCCGTTCGTTCAAAGGTCATCGGCGCACATCAACCTGCTGCAGTAACCTCTGCAGAGGACTTCAAGTGAGCTGAGACGGAAATACACATTCACCGAACAAACTTCAGTGTCGGGTGCTTTTTGTCTCACACAAACCAGGAGAACGAGCAGTGGGCTGATGTAACCTTGTTCGTTAATGTCATTGTAGTCAGCTCAAGCGGAAGGAAGGTTTCTCTTTCTTTCTTTCCTGCTTCACTACAGTATTCTGCCTCCTTCTGTTACCTGAGTCTGTCTCTTTCGTCTCTTCACCATCTTCACTTTCCTCCTCTGTTGATACACTCCGAACTGGAGCTCTCCGTGGTGCTGATCCCAGACCGACCATTTCACCACTTGATTTCCTGTCAAATAAAACAAATTAAAACTTTTTTTCAGCGTTCTTTAACAAACAGAACATTTCTTTTGGCTGCTCTTCAATGCATTTCTTTCTGCTCACCATCGACATACTGCTAAAACACTCTCGATATGCCTTTCATTAACCATAATTATGTTGCTTGGTGATTGAATGTTCACACTAAACTCTCACTATTTCTCCTCATGACAGAAAACACATTAAACTTCAGAGCTTTCAGCCACCTTATTGCCTAATTACAGTAACATTTTCTTCACCCTCATTACTCCCAGACTAATTTATGTAACCTTCAGCAAAATGACAGATCACTACCACATGTCACTGTGACACCGCACTCAAAGCCCATACAACAGACTTGAAGTCAGGTATTGATTTGTTTGCCTGCACATAATTGCTGCAACTAATTTACAAAAGCACCAAAGAGGCTCTAATGATGAAAACTCAATGAGGAAAGGACAAAAATATACAACAGCCTTGTAGTTATAAATCATTATTTATGACTCAGGATGGATAAATATTGTGTCCTCCAAATTAGCATCTGGTTAACAGTATGAAACCCCATTTGAAAACTGAATGCTGCATTGGGTTGTTTTTTTGATTCATATATATAAAAGTGATTTTTCTCACAGCATACATGAGCAGATACAGACAACAGAGCAAAACATCACACTAACTTTAAAGTACTATTTTACATCACAATCTACCGTAAATACTCTTTTTAAGATAATCCATGAATTATGAATTAAGGGAATACTTCCAGTTCCTCGTGCACACCTCCCCACCTCCCTCTCTCTCTCTCTCTCTCTCTCTCTCTCTCTCTCTGACAGGCGTCAAAAATACCACCAAGGGAGCGCGGATCTCGCAGCCACACTCGGTTGTTGTCCACCGCTCCGATGCGTAAATATCCCAAAGAAAACTCATCTTTTCTCCAGACAGACACACTGACACCGAGGTGACAATGGATAGAGCTTTTTTTTTCCCTCCCTGTTTTGATCGTTCAAAGTGAGCCATGACGGACTGGTGATACCTGCCTGTGAGAGGATTGTATTCGGTCACCTTCTTTGCTACACCCTGAGCCCGCCCTGCTCAGATGCAAAAAATGAGGGAGAAGATATTTTACAGCACCGACGGCTCAAAGTGGAAGCAGCGGTGCTTGTATTACGCAGCTGTGCTGTGTCTGATTCTTTCGCCGGTTGGGGCGGATGATGTTTGCCCGGAGTCCTGCATCTGTGCCAGAGACTCTGGGACAGTGACCTGCCGTGACGGGGAGGACACCGACGTCCCCAGAGACATACCTGAATGGACGTCCACCTTGATACTTGAGGGGAGAAACATCTCAACTTTACAGCGCGGTGCGTTCATGGCTAACGACACGGAGTTGGAAATGACGACACTGTCCCTGTCTTACAACGGGATACAGACGATTGAACCTTATGCCTTTCTGGGTCTTCCCCGGTTACATTTGCTGGATCTGAGCCATAATCAGTTGGAGTCTATCTCAGCCAGAGCTTTCCACGGATTACCACAACTGCGCTCTCTCTACCTAAATGACTGTCTTTGGCCTCCGGCCACGGAGCAGCTCTCCGGCGCGCTCAACACACAAACTTTGCGCAACCTCCACAGACTTGAGTTGGCGGGAAACAGACTGAAGTCTATACCCCTAGTGAGATTCGATATGTATAACCTGCACACATTAGTGCTGATAAATAACTCAATAGAGAACATAGGGAGGGAGAACGTAACCAATTTGTACCAAGAAAGGCGTTTACGCGTCTACTTGTCTTTAAATCCGTTTCGGTGCAGCTGTGAAGTGGAAGCGTTTTACTACTGGCTGAAGAACTCATCCCAGTGTCCGGATGCTGGCCGTCTCCTGTGCAGTGAGCCTGATACCAAGAGGGGGATTCCTGTGGAAAAGCTCCGTGGAGAAGACGTGGACTGTTTGAATGAGAACCTGGAAGCGGTTTCATATGTGTTCCTGGGTCTAGTCCTGGCTCTGATTGGGGTTGTGTTTCTAATGGTGCTGTATCTTAACAGAGGAGGCATCAAAAGGTGGCTTAACAACATTAGAGAGGCATGCAGAGACCAGATGGAGGTCTACCACTACAGATACGAACAGGACTCAGACCCGAGACTGGCCAACGTGGCTGTTTAACATGTTCAAGCCAGTGTGTGGACAACAAGAGGACGGAGGACGTCCAACAGCACTGTCACAATCCGATTCAGGAGCCATGAGGCCTGTGGACTAAGTCCTCTCACCCTCAGAGCCAAAGACACTTATAAGACCTGAACAAACGTTCTAAGCAGCGTTGTACATATTGTATATCCTCCAGACAGGAATGCTTTTCATTCATCATGTTACGCAGTCATCAGCTTGTCAGACTCACTTAGTGTTATTTATCTTATTAACAAAATATACAGTTAAATTATGTAGAGTTTGAAGGGGAAATGGTGTCACGACTGGAAGTCTCTGAAAGCTGATAAATCATCTACATGAAGGGAAGCATATTTCAAATAGTGAGGTGGAAAAGTAGCAGAAATCTGTCAGAGAGGGGATGAGAATAACCTCTAAAGAACAACACCAGGTCAATTTAAAGAGGTAGATTCAGACAGATTTGTGCATGTGATTGTAGCGAACCAACCCAAACGTTCAATAAAAGTTCCAATAAAAATGTTGAGCTAGCAGTGTTCTTTACGTCTGTGTATGTTATCATCACTGTCAGGACATGCTGACTTCATTCGACACAGCGCCTGACATTAAACAAAAGTCAATTATGTGTCAGCAGCAGCCGCAATGTTCACACCAAAAATGATCTGTTTCTGTTTTTTAAAAAAAAGCACCAAAGACTGAAAGGATGCCTGAGGTCTGCATGGAGAGATATGATGGCCCTGTGTTCATCTCAGCATGTGTGTGACTAATAAACTGTGGAAAATGACCTGTGAAGTTGGTATCTCTCTCTCCCTCTCTATGGCTTTGAGCTCATCAACCCTCTTAAATGTCTGCGCTGCCATCACAGGGATTTTGGAGGCAAAGTCAAACATGACGCTGGTGTTTATCACGCAGAATGAAAGAAAACAATAAAAGGAAAACAGTCATTTAAGTGTATATCAATGGTCTTCAGTAAATCGGTCCATAAGGGAGAGGGCTGGTAATCAGAAGGCCGCCGGTTCAAGTCCAGCCTCGGACCACGATTTGTGGAGGTGGACTGGTAGCTGGAGAGGTGTCGAGATACTGCTGAGGTGCCAATGAGCAAGGCACCGAACCCCCCAAACTGCTCGGGGCATGGCAGCTTGTAGTGCTAATCCCCCACTCCTCTTCTCCTCCATGCATGTGCATGGTGTGGTGTGGTGTGTATGAAAAATATAGGAGTGAAACATAATTTCCCTCTGGGATTAATAAAGTATATAAAATGAAAAAAAAAATACCTGATTATCCTCAAATGAATAGCGTAAAGTAGTGACAAGATTTCGAAAAATCAATAATTATTCCTGATGTATATGTACAGGCATTGGTGATCGTTTTCACTTCAGATTTGCACACACTTCATTTCACTACATTGTGTCAGCAGCGGGGGGGAGGTTCCAATTATATATACATATATATATATATATATATATATACTGTCAAAATGTGACACAGTGCCACTTGTTGACATGCCAGTATACGCTGTCATGATGTATGTGACTTAGTGCGGGGATAAATGTAATCATGAGGACAGCGGTGTCCAGAGATAAAAGCATTTGTGTGCTGCACTTGCATGTTCATGATAACAAGAGGCTACAGACGAACTAGCAGCTCTGCAACGCTGCAGAACACGGTGAACACTAAACACATAGGACTGGAGGTCTTTGTTTATAGGTCAGGGAGTTGACATTTGACAGTCAGTAGAGGACATAAACTGAAGATGATGCTGAAGGGGGAAAAATACAGGTTTTAAATAAGTCACTTGACCAATTTTTTTGGCCTGGTAGAAGAAGAAGTCATAGGATTGCAACAATAAATGTTTTATAGCAATCCATCTAATAGCTGTCCAAGATCATAGTCAGCAGCAGAGTGGTGGACTGCCATTGTGACGTCTACGTCCTTACTTTAAAAATGTTCACCGTTAGTATGGAACTGCACATAAAAGTTCAAACGAGGTGAAAAGTGACTGTTTTGAAAGCAATGTCAGAGTTTTGGGTGATCACATCAGAACCGAACAAACAGAGACGAAGGGGGAATTTGTCTGCCATCTTGGGGAAGAGGTAGTGGCTGACAAATCAGGCGACAAATGTCCGTCAAGATCATGTGATTTTGTACTTGGTGTGCGGTGACAGTTAAGCTCTCCTCTTCATCATTCTGTAAGAAGGAGCACCTTACCACTAGTGATGTCCTCGTGTTCTTCTGCATTGTAGCCTTTTCCACAGTATGATATAATAGTTCTACATTCAGTCTGATATCACTCTGGACATTTAATGACCCTCACTTCCTGCTTCCTGTCTGACTTTCACTGCATCTCCTCTGTTTCATTTTGTCTCTTCAATCTTCTCTTTTATTTCCCAGGACATAAATAATGAAAGTTGATCAAAACTACATCATTTGTCTGTTAAAAGCATCCGTCCTCACCCTCTCTGTGTTCTCTACTTGTCATTGCTCCCATTCTTTGTTCTCCTTACAAATACAGTATTTGTCAGACTTCCTCTCTGCCCCTTACGCCGCCCTCTCTCTCTCTCTTTCTCTCTGTTCCCGTCCCTCGCCCCCTCTTCATCCAGGTAAATGACTTTATCCAGTTGAGTGACTTTGTAAGGACGCGAGGACAGGGTTTAAGCTGAGCCCAGCAAAAGGGAGGAAGAGAAGAAGAAAGATAAAGAAAAAGGGGTGAAGAAAAAAGATTCATTAGAGTTCTTTAGCCAAGCACCAAATGTCCTTGCCTTATGCAAAGCGATGAGTCACCGTCTTGCTCTATATATGAATGTCTGCGAGGCCAAAAGCCCAACAGCAAACTACAAGAGATGGCGAGAAATGAGGAGGAAAATGTGAACTTTACTGATGAACTGTCAGAGAATTCAACCCTGTCTGAACATCTGAAAGGAGCACTTTCACCATGATGTGTTGGATGTCTCAGTCCATCACCCTCTGATTGAATCCTTTCCACATGCAGGCACACACACATCTAAATGTGAAACCGGTGTCCTGGGATGATCATTATGATATGCAAATGAGTGTGATTACTGGTTATTGATTGCTGGATGTGTCCGTGCTGCTGTGTGAGGAGGTTCTGTGAGCAGGAGGAGGTTGGAAGTCAAATCTGTGCGTTTTGAGGCATCTTCAGATAAACTTCTCCATCACTAATGTCATCACGTGAATGCAGCAAGCAGAACATGGATTTTTCTCTTTCTTTCTCTTATTTCTGAAGTATTCATCTTTGACACACACTATGACAACGCAAATTTACTGGAGTCCCGATTTGTTTTTAACAGAAACGTGGCAGCAGCTGTTCATTTGAATGAAATGAGCTCAGTGGAGACCGAACTGTTTATTCTCCTTTGCACTGCGTATTACATTATGTACTTGAGCTCACAGTGTGAAGCACATGACTGAAATGTAAAATTATCTTCTCCCCAATCACCTCAGAACAAGCAGCACTAATCTGAAAAAAAAAAAAAAAAGGTTTATTTCATACATTGCTGATGGTCAAACAAACTGAGGTTTAAGAGTAGGGTTGTTACAGTAAACGTGTGGTGGGGGGTGGGGCTTGTTTATGCTCTGCTAAACATGTCTCAGAGAAGGGTTAGCCACTCTCCAATTAACATGTTTACTTTAAATTAAATGGTTGCTTTCCTGACAAACCTTAATGACACATCATTAGCGGCCGTCCCTAAATAGTTTTAATTGTTAGAGTGCAGGCTTGGGATTCTGAACAGGTTCTTATGAGATTAATTAAGCTTAAATCTGAACAGTAAAAAAAAAAAAAAGGTTTGTTTGTTACAGGCAAGGTAATTAACATTCAATGGCAATGCCATCACAAATGGAGCTCATTATAGAGAGACTCCCAGGAGTCAAACAGACAGGAGTGAATCTCGTTCCTGGTGTTAATGTTTGATTTAAAAAACACTCGGGGAATCCTGCACTTTGGCAACATTATTTTGTTGACTTATTTCATACATCCAAAGCTCACACACAGTACAGTTATATCAGTCAGGAGAACTCATAATTATGCAGGAATCACAGCTGCACTAATCCACTTATGAATCCCATTGTCTACTGTTCAGCAATGCACAGTTTACAAGCCATGGGAAACAGTGCGCTCCGGTATGATTTTGTGAACCTCTGTCTGGACTCTCGGCTCAGAGGTCACGAGGGTTTAGATCAGGCCCGCTCAGGGTTAACACAGGATGCCTAGGTTTTGATTCATTCAGCACGGTGGATCAACACAGCCAGCAGGTCGATGGGCCTCTGACCAGGAGAACAGATTTTTCCTTAACAAGCTGTACAGGGGTCTCAGATCTATGTAGTAATTAAGACCTTCCTGTCGATGTCGATGAAGAAGAAACAGACGGTTCTGTACGGACAGAGTTGATGAGAAACAGATTTGACCTTAATCTCTTACTGTAGGACAAATTTAATTCTTCTGATTTCACACGTTCGTGTCAATCATGCTTTTTCTAGGACGGGCACAGGTGCTCAGTTTCGATTCAATAATTTGGTTAACAAGATTTGTAATATCCTTCACGTCCAATCACATAGCTGTGCGATGACTTTTGCAGTACAGTGGTACTGTAGTACTAACAGGGACTCCTATACAGAAGTCCCTGCTATTGCCTGGTAACCATAGCAGGGACTTCTGTATAGGACAAAATGGGTTCAGAAAATGGCTACATGGATCCAATCACATGACTGAGAAGGAGATTCTGACCACCAAGAAGCAAAGGTTGGTTGATAAGTCAGATGTACAAGGTTGAAGGAGATGACCCAGCTCCATCAGGAGACCAGTGAGAAGACAGGTTCTTTACAGACTCAATGGGACTTTATCAGAGAACCAAGGACCAAAAGGATCTTGAAACTCATTGAAACTCAGCTCAACATGTCATTTTCGATACAGATCCTTTGAGATTTCTCCAATAATTTTTAAACACGGATTACACTTGGGTCCACCATTTCCAAACAGACATGAAAGAAAACTTAAAACAGGGAAAACGTCAGTGAGGTCTTCAGGCAAAGTGATGTTTTCTGGTGAAAAGGTCACAACATTACATTACAAGGTCTGTCTATATTGATATTTTGAGGCAGCTATGGGAGAAAATCAAAAAGATTCATAGTAGGAAGCTGACAGGCAGACTGCCAGAACAAAGTTCCAGCTCACAAGTTCTCAGTGACGATAGCTGCCAACCATTGGAGCCTGTCATACCTCGTCCCCAAGATGCAGAGAAGCGGTCACCATTTGGACGTGACAGCGGTGACCTGAACGCTACAGTGCACACAGCATTCACGTGTTAGTGCAGAATCTGACCAAACAAAGCTTGCCGACTTCCTTTCTTACAACTTCAGTAACTCAAAAGAATATTTAAATACATTTTTATCAATGAACGTTTGTAAGAGCTCAACAATTACTCATCCTAATCACACTGTGAAATGTGTGGCATTCATTAAATCACATTTCCATTAATCACACACCATCTACTGTGGCTGTGCTAATTAGCTGACAGTGTGTTTTACGTGTGTGTGTGTGTGTGTGTGTGTGTGTGTGTGTGTGTGTGTGTATGCAGCTTCTCATTCAAACAGCTGAGTAAAAAATGCAGTCTCAGCAGGATGAATATTTCATGCTGTCCTTCACTTCACAGAAGCTGCTGATCCTCTGACCGGTCATAACATCAGCCTGTTACCTCAGAGACAGAAACAGCATCTGCTCTGACAACCTGTCCGTCACTGAAGTCTCAGGCCACCTGGACTTCAGCATGCAGCTGAGGTACAATAAAACACTTCCATTCCATCTCTCCCTTCATCCATTTAATGTAAGTTTGGAAAGTTAAAAAGATGCTAAAAAAAAAAATCCTTGCGTTGTGCTGTAGATGTTATTGATCAAAAAACAAAATCATACAACTCTATCATTATGTGATCTGAAGGTTATGTTTGAGTTGAAACGATCATCTGTGTTCACAGGAGTGCACACAAATGTCTAAGGTCTTTGGACTGTCAATTACTGCCCTCATGTGGCAAACTGGGTACCACACAGCAGCACAAAGTCCCATCCATGGTTCCATTATCTGAAACCATTTGTCCTGAGCAGGGTCTCTGAGGGGCTGCGTGTGTGGGTGAGAGGCGGGGTCTATCACAGACATTCACACTCAGACCGACAGCCGATTTAGACTCCCCAGTTAACCTAACAAACATCTTTGGAGGACGTCATGGTACTCACAAATGCTGCACAAAGCCAACAACGTCATTTTAATGTGAGAATATAATAGTATAATGTGCCTGCAGCATAATGTAAGAAAGAATAATTTAAAAGAAAATGCAGTAATAATACTATATATAGTCTAATATTCTAAGCAGGTATAAACTTTTATCTGCCTTGTCCTTGTTATCTTTGTTATTCCCTCATTGAGAACAGATGCATTATTTGAGAAAAGATTTTAATTGGTGGATTTAATTGTGAGTTCATTGCTCAGCGATTGAGGCAAATGAGATTAACTAGGCTGAATTAAACAGTAAAAGATGCTGTTTGTTACAAATAAGGTCATTAGCCAGCACACTGTGCAGATGAAATGAGTCTCATTAGAAAAGCAGCTGGAGTTAAAGAGGCAGCAGAGGGTCAACCTGTAAGTGAGGGTGAAGGATCATGAGGAGGTTTCAGCATCTGGAGTTACATGTGTTTAACAGTGAAACTTTGTACAATATCAGATGGATTTTAATGAATTAAGGTTGTGTTTTCATTTGATTTGATATTTTTGGTGTTTGACATGTAAAATGAAGACTTGAAATTAATAATCCATCATTAAATTCTACCTCAACACTAGATATGAAGAGATATCTGCCATCACATTTAACATTTGACCTCTGAGTACAAAAATATGAAGAGTTGTCAATAATATGTGTATATGTGATTTTTCTGGGGTCACAGAGATTGTGACCTTTGACCAATTTTTTTTGCCATATTTTCTGTTAATGTCTATCTCATATCTTGTTCACAGTGACAATGTAGTGACACAACAATAAAACAGAAATGTACAAATTGTGAGTACAAACATGCTTTTAGCCATAAGAGCCACTCTTTATATAGACGTACTGTAGATGCACGCCTTCTATACCTTTAGCTACACAATTGTCAGCAATGTTGCAAATGGGATTTTTAATGGGATTTTTTTAATGTCAGGATATGTTTCTCTGCTCAATTAGACAAATGTATTCCAGAATATTTTACATTTTCAGGTCATAGCAACAGTATTTTAAGTAAAGTGCTGCTAGAAGAAGAACAGCAGAGCACACATGAATGACTAGAGTGCTGACAGTGTTACCTCCAGAGAAAGCTAATTATATTTTGAGTTTCACATCAGTTCTCTGTAGTGGGGGCACAAGTGCTCATTTTATATCCATTACATTAGAGTCATAAATCATTGTCAGGTTTAGAGAAATGTAGACTAGTCATTAATCATGTGCACTCCTTGTTAACAGCAGAAGTTCAAATATTCTATCTTATTATTTCTCATTGGTAGTAAGAAACTGGTAACACGTTCAGTTCTTTTCTCAGCTGAGGACTCATGACAAAA
>JAVQJX010139226.1:0-16027 GCA_036025115.1 Ambassis agassizii
CTTCCTCATTGGTTTGTTTAACTGTGGGAAACTCCAACATCTGGAATGTGAAGGTCACGTGTGGAAAATCAAATCTTTATGACAAAAAATATGTCAGCTTAAACATTATGAGATTTGTAGTTACTGGAAAGACTTTGAAGGTGTTTTTTTGCAAAACATGGACAGATGATATTATGAGTGAGGGTTATGGTTTGATGTGCTGGTTATGCCTGTGTGTATCTTTGCAAAACATTTCAATTTGCTTTGCCCGGTACCTTGATCTTTTTAGAATCTGCTTGTCTGTCCATCAACATGATTGACAAGAAGTCAGAATTAGGAACAATTCCTGTGGTGCTCAATCAGCAGCCTCTGGAGCTCAGACTTGAAGCCAATGCAGCAGTGATAAAACTTGTAGTTCCCCCTGCAGCCTCTAGGGTCTGGCGCTAAAAAGTGAGTCAATCCTCATAGATTCCCATGTTAAAATATCCAACTTTACAGCAGAAATAAACAACTGGAACTCATTTTAATTATATTGAGTTAATGGATAAATATGGGCTGTCCACCTCGGCTCCACTCTCGCTCCACCTATTGTTACATATTTGGATTTTTGCCAGACTGTGACGCTGCCAACATGGTGAAACCTACGGGTGACGTCACAGAAGCTTTGTCCATTATTGTCACAGTCAATGGTCGTCTCACAAATTGCACCTTTAATTGTTAGACTTCCTGGCTTCTAGATGGGCCAACAGGCAGCAGGTACCTTTCATTATAAACTTAGGCTCATAGACAGTAGATTTTAGGGGCCCTTCACATCTTTAGCTTTGACAGAAATCGATCTCTTTGAGTTGGAGGTGAACAGAGTCCTCCTGCCCCTCCTCCCCCTCCCCCTCCCCCCCGCCCACTCCATGCAGTGACCTGAGCTCCCAGGGGTTGCTGTTAAGTAAACTTTGTCAGCCATGCAACGATCTCCAGCAAAGAGCTGTCTCCCTGCTCATCAGGAGACCTTCCCCATGACCCCCACCTCTCAGCTTTGGCATTCCTCCACCACACCACCTCCCTGACCCACCTTGTCCTCATCTCTCCTGCCCTCCTCCCCCTGCGTCAGTCCCACAGTCCGTCCGTCGCCCCGGGTCCTGCTCTGTGTCCCAGCGGCCCGTGCGGCCGCCTGGTGTCTCCTCCTTTGGAGACAGCCTATCAGGGGCCTCACGTCATCTGTCTCCAGGACCTGACTGACAGGTCGACCTCTGAGATTACCAGCTACTATCAGAGAAAGGGGGGGAGAAGTCTGCCCTCCCTAAGTGGATGCTCCTTTCTCTCTTTCTCCATAACACTGGTTGGGAATTGGAACCTGATTTAGGCTTCTGAAAACTGATGTGGCATTTTATCTGTCTGGGAGCTGCTCTGTTGATCCGCCACAAGGTCTGCAGGGGCGAGGTATCAGACAGTGACAGATATCAACTATCTCAACCAGCAGGGAGGAGAGAAAAACTTAAAGCTAGTTGCTCCTTGCTGTAAACATCTTGTTAGTTTCTGTCTGAGTAACAGTACAGAAGATTGGTGGTCTGCTATCGAGGTCCAGATGTTTCATTCCCAGGCGGCACAGCGAGACCTTCACACTAATATTAACAGACGGCTCTTCTGTTACAAAAAAAAAAAAATCTTTCAGTGAAGCTTTGAAATACTTCGGAAAAATCAATATCTGTCTCTAATCGATTTAGACATAAAGAAAAAAAACATATAAACAGAGCTGGTTATTGATTCATTTATGTATTTATTAAAGAAAATGCAATAAACATGAAGATTAGCATGGGCTCTGTTTAAGGGTGAGAGAAGTAAAGCTTATTAAATGTCTATGTTCAAGATCAAGATCCCATTATGAACGTGTTAAAAAAAACTGAATGAATGTTTACAGCATAAATGAAAGGTTTCCCTTTTACATTTGAATGCCCTCATATAGTAGGCTGCATGAACCCATGCTTTCTGCTTACAGAGTCTGGCCTTTGTCTCTGCCAGGTGGTGGAAAGAGGGCCAACTCTCAAGCCCTCGTCATTGCTCTCTGTCTAGAACACGGAGCCCTGGGATATTTGTGTATCATGTATTGATTTGGAGGTACAACCCTTGGCTGTAAAACAAAGATAACAAAGTTAGGCATTAACTATTTTTTTTTCCAGGGGTCACTCTGAGCCTGTTTCACACAGTTGAAACTCAGCAAGAAAAAAAAAAAAAACACCAAAATGCTTTGCGTGTGATGGACTCTGGAATATTGATTTTTCTCTCAGCTCTTTGCAGTCAGTATTTCTCTGTGAGTTCAGATAGGCCTGCTGCATTCCTGTCTACTCCCTCCAAGGTTACTGCCTGCTCGGCAGAAGCAGCGAGCACCTGTCAGATGCACACTGTTGCCTTTGAAAAGCCACCATTTTCTTACAGTTTCTCAGGAGAGGAAAAAGCATTAGAGTCTATGAGAGGATTACAAACTCTGTGTACACATGTGGGTTTAAATACTGAGCCAGGCTTGATTAGAAATCTTCACCTGGCTCCAAACAGGAGGACAATGTCATCGACATCACTCTGTTTACTTAGCTGAGAGTTAAATGTGATGAGGTTTGCACTTGTTGATTAAGTGGCGGCAACCCCATTGTTCAGCATTCTTGTAGGGGTGTGAAACCAATCACATCTAAAGAGACTCCTCCGGTGATTCATTATTTAGAGAATTTACGAGCCGCTCTATCTCAGAATCTAGAAATGTAGATGTTTTTTTTTACTTTTGCTGCATTTTTAACCTCTTCAGGAATCTTTTCAATCTCAGCATCAAAAGCAGTCGTGGCTTTACTGCCCAGCCAAAGGTTACAGCACCACGGTTTTATAGAATTATTAAGTAAGCAATTATGATAACCCACTGTTTTAAAGATAATAAGGCGATAAGGTTCTGCCAAACTCACACCGTAGTTTGCCCTTATGCTGCTCTTCTTGAGGAGAAAATCAATATCACCGTGCACTCAGGCCACTTTGTTCTCTTTGCTGTTTATTTTACCTGCTGAGCAGTTAAAACTTCACCGAGTAAAATAATGATAATATTTATAAAATACAGTTGATTCTTAGATGACACCTCGTGGAGCAGCTCATCGTAATGACCCTGCTCGCTGGTGGCATTTTATCAAAGCTCATAAACCTTGAATGACTATATATTGATAAAGACTGTTTAAAGTGTCATTGGAACGATAACATTTGCACTGTAAATGTGGCTCACAGGCTCCAGCCTTCAATCGTGCTGTGATGATAAGGACGGCACCAAGTGGGATACAACCAATAGGTCAAAAGGCACAGGCAGTATTTAGTTTGGGAAGCTTTTTACTTAGTTAATAACAGTGATAATAAAGATGATGGGATGGCTACAGTGCACAAATTACAACCTTCTTCTTCTGATCCCATGATTTTACAGGTTTAAATATAAAAAAAAGGTGACAGTTTGAATCCAAAAAATGTGCAATTTAACAGTGAAATACTATCAAAATGTACAAGTTGACTTCACATATATGTTACCTAACTGTAGCTTCATTCAGATGTTATTTTATTCTCCCTCCACATGCATAAATAACAAATGAGAGAGAGACAGACGAGTGCTTTGACACTTTGCCCAGATCAATATCAATAAAGCAAT
Source organism: Ambassis agassizii (assembly GCA_036025115.1). NCBI lineage: Eukaryota > Metazoa > Chordata > Actinopteri > Ambassidae > Ambassis > Ambassis agassizii. Next base: position 3,638 of record JAVQJX010139226.1, read on the forward strand.
CAGCACGTCAGGGGCCTATATGTTTTGAGGAGCGATCTGCAGGAGAGGATAACTGAGTTTATGGCTTTACAGTGGGAGGTGGGGCTCTGGCTTTCAGGTACACACACCCACAGGAACACACACACACAAACACACACACATGCTAACAGTAAATTCACAAAAATGTCTTTTTCTATGAAGTATTTAAGCTCAGATTTGTTTGACAGATCGTTGTTGCTCAATCTGACCGATCCACAGGCCCCTCCTTACATCTCTGTACATCCTCGAAGAGTTTGTCCAGACAGCCGGGGTGCACTTTGCACCGCCTGACCATAAACCGAGACAATAAATTCAACCAGACTTCTGAACTGGATGACATGAGAGGGAGGGAAGAGGTGTTCTTCCAACATGGCAGTAGTAGTAGTAGGCCAAAATAGAAGCTATTCTTCCCTCTTTTTACCTGATATGTGTGGTCAACCTGAAACATGGCAGGCTGGCTCTCTGACACTGTCAGGACTAGAATTTGTATTTTTTTTTAAACCTCATAAATCTTAAAGATATATTTCAGGGGGAAAAAAAAAGTAATTTATACGCATTGACTTAAGTTTTTGTTTTCATGCCGGAGACCCTGAATTACCCTCACCTCCCGCTCTGCTCCGACAGTTTAATGAAAAATCCCTCATGTTGTAACGCAGCACATCTGTGCTGTTATGTTCAAGTTCTGCACCAAGATGTCGTAAATTTAACTGTTATATTTCTTGCCAGAGGCCCAGAAGGGAATTAACAGCTCTGTTTCAAAGTGAGCCTTATAGATGTTTTAAAACAACTACAGGATAACCTCTGTGTGACTAATGGCTGTCACACCAAAATAGAACTCATGAGTAAGAAGTGTTATTGTCCTCTGCACTATAATATATGTACCATTATTTATGGCAGCAGAGGCCTGCATTATTTAGATGTTGGGTGTACTGCCACCTTGTGATGTGCTCTGAACCCTGCATGCAGAATACATTCATTTCTGTCAGGTCATAACTTTTAGAAGGGCAGCACCTGAAGGACACACACACACGTATTCATCCCCCCCTCCAAAAAAAAAAAAAAAAGATGGATGTGACTGACCCCTCCTCCGTGATCACAGCAGAGACCTGAAGCAGGGTCACAGTCATTCTCCTCATGGTGGTGGCCCGCTCTCCTCTCCAGGGGGTTTCAATTCATCTCTATCTGCTGCTCAGTCAAGCCTAGCCCACCATCGCTTATACTCCGCAGGGCAGCGAGAGGATTAGCTGACCACCGCCACCACCACCCCCTGCCCCTACCCCCTGATGTGGGAGTAGCTGAACCTACAGTCCAAGTAGACAAACACTGCAAGTGTTGGAGAGGAAAGGTGGTTTAGGATGCTCCCCAGGATCAGGCAAGCAGTCAGAAGAAAAAGAAAGAGATAGTGGCGTCTCCGGCACCCTGACAGACAGTCAGTCAGTCAGTCAGCAGGGTGGGTCTGCAGTCAGTCAGTGTGATGGACAGGCAGCCTTTTAATGATGCAGTCTTCACTGTTATGTGCAGGCCTTCTGGGATGTTCTGCAGTGATGATGGTACATTAATGAAGCACAGCTGGTGTCTCCAAATGTTTTGATGTCAGGGCCAGCTAACTTTGTTTTCTCATTGTGTGCACAGAAAATCATTCAAATGACTTCTTCTGTAATGGAGCAGATGCTAAACACTGAAATCAACTACCCTCAAAAGTGACTTTCACATATGAAATGTAAAATCTTTTATTTTTACTTCTGTTCTATTGGTCCTTCATAAAGACCTTACAATAATGTTCTTCCATCTGTCATTCTCCTAGTGGCCAAAATAAGTTGGACAATAAAAATGAAGATGCAGTACTGTGAATAACTGAGCCAGGCTTGTCAATTAGTTTATGAAGTCTCAATATTTTGATATGACTACAAAATATCAATTCATATTCAAATCATATAAATCAAGCCCCCAGTTCCCAAAATTCATGCCTGTTATCGCGGCTGGATTGTGAAATATGGTTTAAAATGAGGATTTGTTGTCCACATACTTTTGGACACATAAGATATAACACGGAGTAAAAAAAATGACAAAGCACCGCAGACACCCCAGGCTGAGACCGTCTCGGCTTAATGCCAAGTGATCTGAGATGGTATAAAAAGTTGTCCGTCTCCTCCTGCGCGGTGAGCACTGACAGCATGATGGATGAGCAGCTGTGTGCCGCGGCTGCATGTGAGACAGGCCCAAAGATGTCCAGGTTATGAATGGACTAGTCAATGAGCTAGAACATAAATGGCCTTTGGTCATAATTTCTTAGTGCTTTGGAGATGCCTTGTGAGACATCCCGCTGTCACAGCGCTCTTTGGAGAAGATGCATCATCTCTCTGGAGTGTGTGTGTGTGTGTTTCCCTCCTCCTCTCTCTTCTACATTAGCATAGTTGACCTATCACACACTGGTTCTGAGTCATTATTAGGTGTTAGCATTTTCAATTACCCCACACCTCCCATCTCTCTGCCACCCTGTCTCCTCTGCATGTGTGAGGCAGACACTGCACAGCAGGAGAAAAAGCAACAAAATGCTAATTTTCTGCATATACAACAACATTTGAGCTCCACTGGAAAAACAAAACACGAGCTAACGAACGATTCAGCAGAGCAAAGTTGTAAACAAACAGCACTTTTTAATGTCCCGTGGTTCATTTAGAACTTTATTTCAGCTATTTGCTTGTTTTTTTTTAAAAGCACTTATTAGCAATACAGACTGAACAGTTTTTTCTTAAATGATACAAGTCGTACTGCATATGTCAAACATTCATGCCAAAGAAAATACTACCGATACATTTCTAACAGGACAGTTACAGGTATTGAAAATAAAAGTACAAAATAGGCATTTTTTTCTCATAACAACCATAACAAGACAACATTACCATTAAAGCGTATTAGTGCTTCTAGCTTAAAGTTTTATTGTGATCAGTGAGAAGAAAACTGTACTTAAAAGTTTCAGTCTTTATAATAATATGTATGCGGATCCAAAATCCCCACATAGCAGAGCAAGCAAGCCACTTTGTCTCCACATGGGCCTTTTTAAAAGAGGTAAGGCGAGCTCTGTCTTTATAAAATCATTAGCTTTCCTCCCAAAGAAAACACTGGTGAGAAGATGCATGACACTTTTAACAACAAAAAATATTGTTTCCAAGTTTCCAAACAAACAATATTTCAGGAAAAAGATTGATTTCTAGGAAGGCAACAACAAAGAAAAACAGGAAACATGAACATCAAAGCAGAATGTTTGAGAGATTTTGAGGCTACATTGTAGGAAGGCAGTGATACCTATAAATTCTGTTGTTTGGGCAGCAATACAAAATAATTTATTCTACACTTTCATCTTAGTGTTCTAATAGACTGTACTCTCTAACTCAATTCATGTTGATTTTGAGAAAAGGAAATACAATTAAATAAAAAAGAGAAGTAATACAAGATAAAGAGCACCTCAAGCCCTGTTTGTGTACATTTTTTTTTTTGGAAGCAAATGGCACAGTCATCAATGGTAAATTAGCAGTGCTCACTGATTTTTCGTCAGACAATACCACCAAGTCTCAACACTCTAACATCAAGTTGTGATGAAAAAAATCTTTGCATCATATGTGTGAAACAACAACAACAACAACAACAGGGAGGCTGAATCCTTGAAAGGCTGACGTGGCAAGTATTTAAAAAAAAAAAAAAAAAGTGTGATGCAACACCGTTGCTATTACGGCTTGGTAAAGAAAGTACGGGTGTTGTGTGCTACCTGGCAGCCAGACTACTGTTCTGTCACTGTCAGTGTCTGGAATAATGCTTTTTACCCTGACTCAGCTTTTTTCTAGTGCAAAAACTGCCAACATTTTGGTCTCCACCAGTGAGGGGCAGCCGCTGAGTGTCACAGACTGAAGCTGAAAACACTCACTGAACCTTTTTTGACGTGGCGCACACAGCGTCATACTGTCATGAGTAATTAAGAACTTAAAACCCACATCTTCCTGGAGCAATATAGTTTGCATAAAGACAAATACAATAAAACTTGAGTGCAGCTGATACAGGCTGTGACAGATGCATGAGAACTTTACATATATAAAAAAAAAAAAAAGTAACAGGCCGACCACTCAATCATTCTGAATTTGCTAGAGAGATCCACAGATTGGATTCACCCCAAATTCAAAGACTGACAGAAGACTGAAAACAGAGAGGAAAGAAAAGGAGCATCTTTCTGAGGACACACAATGACAGAACAGCAAAGTCAATTCAGATTTTTTCTTTCTTTTGTAACAGAAAGTCCACAATCAAACCATAAAGAGCGCATTTGCAGTACAGAAATAAGAAGACAAGGCTGGCTGACTTGGGTGCAGCAGCTGGTGTGGATGTCATGTTGCAGGCGTGGTCAGCTTTAAGAGAAAGAAAAGAGAGAGTCCATTGATGGGCGGGGTTCATCTAGTAGAGGAGTATGCGGCGTTCGATGGCCTTGCGGCAGATGGGGCACTCGCTCATTCGGTCCCCGCACAGCTGGCAGGTGCCATGGCCGCACATGAAGATCATGTTCTTCAGTCGATCCAGACACACCGGACACATGGTCTGCAGAGGATGGAGACAGGTCTTAGTGGTTGTGGTGGTGATAAAGCCCCGTTCCATCTCGTATTTGACTTTTCAGGGTTAGTGGATCAAAATCCTCATGACTTTCCATCATGCGGACCAGTTTTTGCCAGATGTTTGAGTATGTCTGCATCCATCATTTGATCGCATTGAAAAGAATACTGCTCCACTGCAGGGCTGCAGTGCTCTGCAGGCCACACTGCCTGTCTGCATTGTTAGAGGAGCAGTAATTGTCCGAAACTTCACTACTGGATTTTCATTTAGAGCTATTTACATATTTGTTGTTAAAGGAACAACTAATCTGAATCTTTTCAGTGGCCTGCAGTCTAAATTGTGTTGATGTAGGTTGCACAGAACAGGATGCATCTTTCAATGACCAGGTTGGGTAGGATGTCTGTCATGATGCGTAGATACACACTGATGCAGAAAATAATACTGTCTCTGTGAAACTGCTCACCGCATTACAGCTATGGATTTCTCTAATTTAATTTTGAATTCTTTGAACACCACAAGCTGACCGTCATGTCATTTTATCATACTGGAATAAAGACAGACTTCTGTGGGCTTTATGTCTAAAATTCTGCAGCTGAAATGGGTCACTTTACAGAGTGAGAATGACTAACTAATGACAATACAAAGTTAATTTGTTATTAACTGCTAAAATAATGATCTTTTGAGAGGTTTCGGCACCTTGTGCAGCCTTTTCTAGAAATTTTGTGCTGCTATATTTCCTGTGATTTACAAGTTATTGGAGAGGGTTCAAGCTGAAGTAAAAAAGGCAAAACCTGACCCATCCAGCTCAGTGTTCAGAGCTGTGGACCTACCTGTTCCTTGATGTCTTGAAGCTGTTGCTGTAGCTTCTGTACGTCAGCATTGACGTTGGTGTTATCTTTGTCTCTCTGCAGGGCTGGGATGTTTCCGCTGGCTGTTTGAGGAAAAATACAAACACATATTAAAGGGAAAAGGGTAATTCACTTACTGATTACAAGATAAATAAACCACTGACCACCTCAAATTTTAAAAACAGAATTATTTAAAAGCACCAGTTTCATCAACGACTGCAAACGCATGCACTTTGAGTTGTGCCGTTTGGCAGCTCAAGCTTCGGCTGTGGCAGGCAGCGCTAGCTCACTTTGAAACATTTCAGAAATGTTATTATCTGTAATGTAAACTGGCACAAGACAAAACATCATGCAGCCCATTTGGGATAGTACAATCCACCAGATGCTTCTGAATGTGCATGTGTGCGTGTATGGATGTTGAATATACATCAAACACCTACAGCTTAAAAGGTGTGTGTGGCACCAAAAAAGAAAGGTAGAAAGGGGGTTCAGGGGAAAGGGAGAGGGACCAGGGCAGCACTGTGTGTGTGTGTGTGTAGGAGGGTGGGGCTCTTTTCAAAAACTGATAAGCGAGGGGATCATGGAGGTATACTTACACCAACTTAGTGCCAGATTGTTGGGCTGGAGAAGATCCTGCGATCCCCCTGCCATAGTGTTAGAGCTCCCTGCTGGGAATAACCAGTCACAGTGTTATAGCAAGAGCCAGCCTCACCGTCTCAAATGGTTTGGCCTGATGACCAAAAGAAAAAAACTACCAACTAAAGCCTCTGAAGGAGGCTAAGAGAAAGAATTTGAAATGAAAACTAGCAAGTTGGAAATCAGGGAAAGGGAAAAACAGTCATTTCTGAACAAAAGCTGATCGTTAAAAGCAGCAACGGATTGTTTTTGCCATCATCAGCCAGTGATTAAGCATGAGTCTAATGCCTGTGCTCGCTGGGTTAAACATACACTACAAAATCCATTTATAGCAGAGCTAGAGGTGACAGATGACATTTTGTGCCTTTAAAGACAGTAATAGGTGTTGTTAAACTGGGATTATAGGGGGAAAAAAAAGAGAGATACATATTCACTGCTGCCCCTTGCATGAGTGTATGCATGTTTGGGTCTGCATTCAAGAGACACACATTTGTGAACTTACAGTTTCCCTTTTAAGTCAACAAAAATGTGGAAAAATAGAGTAATCACTGGTGAGATGCAACACTAAAATAAAGATGTTTGATATCAATTGAAAAAAAAAATAATAGAGAACGACTGATGAATGCAACCCAAAAGAAAAAAAACTACAATTCATATGTTATATATGTATTCAACAGTGAAGACATTTTGGGGCAAAACTGAACACCTTTGGAGTGTTTCTGCACTTTAAGTGTGTGTTCATTTTTTTTGTCAGCATTGGCTGGGTGCTGGAGGAGTACATCATCACACAGAGCACAGAAAATTAATAGATAAATAAATAAATGTGCAGTCTGACAGCACATTTGGTAGGTTGTGCACCCTATGAATTTAGGCAGTAAAGGACCTTAACCAAAACTCTCCGTCTTGGCTGTGGTCATTTTTCTAAAATATATCCTAAAAAAATGTGTCATTCAGAAGAAAAATGTTATTTGGACACTCACCTGTACTTACAGATTCTCCTCAGGGCTTTAAAACATTAATGTTGGTGTTATATGCATATATCATAAGAGCTACAGGTCTTTGCTAGCGTATTCTAACAAACAAAGTTAATCAAATTCATGCAAATGTGATTAGTCAAACTTATGGAGGCTGCAGACACATGAATAATCAGGTTACGCATATACTCTGACGTTATTGTATTATTCAGGAAAACTCAATCTAGAAATGGCTGCAGAAACAGATTATGATTAGAAGCGCAGATTTATTTCTCTATGGGTATTTCAGGCATGAGTGATGCCAGTGGAGCCAATATCTAAATAGGAAATTCTGCAAATGAATGGTCACCAATTCGAATGTCTGATGTCTGACTTTAAGATGCCAACATATCTACTATGATATGATGAACAAACAGAAAACACAACAAAACAATATAACAATGATGCAAACATAAGAATAAAAATGCAGAAGCAAGGCAACAAAAGAGCAAAAGGCGGAAAGCAAAGAGAGAGAAAATAAGAAAGGAAAACTTTTAAGTGACAGGGTGGATTAAAAGGGAACGTGTGGAAGATTCACTCACTAAGGTCATCATCATCATCATCATCATCATCATCATCATCATCATCATCATCGGCATCATCCTCCATACCTTTCCCTCCGCAGCAAAGAACGAAGGGGGTGCGGCGTTCCACCACAGCCCGGCACTGTACGCACTTCTTCATGAGGCTGGCACAGTCTGGACAGAGAGAGGGAGGGAGAGAGAGAGAGAGAGAGAGAGAGAGAGAGAGAGAGAGCGGGCAAATACATTAGCAAACAAAATAGTGCAAATGAAAGGTGTCAAATTCAAGCTTGAAACTTACTCTCACAAGCGCACATGTGACCACAGGGCTGGAACAACACGGCTGCTTTTTTGTCAGAGCAGACTACACACTCCTCAATCTGTAGGAGAACAAAGTAAAAACACAAACACAAGAGTACAAGAGTCCAACCAGGATGTATCATCCATCTGTGTATGAGTGGGACAGATTGTAGAAGCGCTCCTGATTACCTTAGTTCTCGACTGGACCTGCTCTTTGCAGATGAGACACTTTTTGACACGTGGCGAGCAGAGGGAGCAGGTGGCAATGTGTCCGCAGGGCCCGAACAGAGTGTCTCTTTTCATGTCGGAACACACCATACACTCCTCCAGTGACTCGATGTTGCTGTTCAGAGACGGGCTGCGGGTGCCTACCTGGCTGCTGAAAATGAGAACAGAAACACAGTGTGTGAGAGAGGCTCAGAGAAAACACAACAGAGACAGACAAGGTAAATAAAAAAAACCCTCTACATGAAAGATCTCTTACAGTAGCTGCGGGCAAATGACACTTCATCTTCATAATGTCTATGTAGGTAGGGTTTTTGCTAGTTACAGACATTTTTAAAACAGACTGTAATGTTTCAATGAGGAACAGTTAAATGTTATTCTGGCAAATATATGTGAGAAATAGGTTTATAAATCTAGAAGAAATGACTTTACTGTAGTTTTAGAGGACCTAAAAAGTCTGTGTTTGCCATTATTCCTACACTGTAACACACATGGGCACTTGGAAAAAAAGTCATCTTTATGCTAAGCTCAACCCACACAGCCCACAGATTCACAATTTAACACAAGAGTGGAAATCGATTTTTCATCCAGTCCTTGCAAGAGAATGAGTTAAGCGTATTTTCCAAAATGTCAAACAATTCCTGGGATGTTTACCTGGTCTTTTCTTTGTGACATTTGGCCAAAGCCTTGCAGAGGCTGGGGTCAGGACACAGGTCTAGAGGGGACTGGCCCTTCTTGTTACGAATGGTCAAGTCGGCTCCATTAGCTGCCAGGAAGCAGGCGATGGATGCTGCACTCTTCTTCTCTGCCCCCTGGGTGCCCAAGCCCATGATTAACTGTAGAGAGTCAGACAGACACACACACAAAAGTCAGAGGAGGACTGGGCTTTTGACTTTTTGACACTTAGATTATTTTTGAGCTAAATCAAGAGAGAAGAATGTCAGTTCTTTTCATCCGTTAATGCAGTAAGGTGAGCAAAGAGCCCTGATTTTAAATTTATCCACATGTCAAAGCACAGATCAGATCACAACAAATTAGCCAATCAAAGACATGCCTTAAGATGACAGACTGTCAGACAGAATAACCCTTCACCTCCCACCCAAAATCACATTAACTGTCCCTCCTATAGCTCATCGCCTCACTCAGTCTACCCCACTTCAGAGCCTCTCTCCTTCTCTCTCTCTATGTAGCAATTTAGGCCTTCCATGTCTGATTGTCTTCAACCAGTAGCTTTTACATCTCTGCTGATGGAGCCATCGGGCCGGCTAATTCAATTCTCATCTTGAAGGGAGGGAAGAGCTATGGGAGAGTGACCCAACTGCACATATCTCAATTAGGCCTGCTGTCTGTCTGTTCCGCTCCTCTGCAGGGGAAGCACAGGAGAAAGGGAGATAGAAGGAAGATGGTGTGAAGAAGAAGAAAAAAAGGAGAGGGGAGGGAGATGAAGGTGACAGGTACAAAATGTCTGTCACTGAGGCTATGGCGTTTCTCTTCTCTGTAGGGATTAGTGATGCGGTGTTAACATGGAGATGGTTCTGGTCTGACATGTCCCCTTTTGGCCTTTACACAGAGACAAACTCATTCAGGAGGCCGCATATGGGAGATCCGGTGATGGGAAATGTAGAGCACTAAGTTTTCTGGTGTTCGAGTGTCATAATTTTTCACACATGAAAAAGTGAATATACTGGTCTTACTATGTGCAGAAGAAGACTGCGACCTGCATGATTATGAATGGCAAAAGACATGAAACATAATAATAAAATATAGTTTTATGCGAACTGTCCTTTTAATGTTGTGCTGACCCATTACAAACTTTGACATATATAAAATAATGTAATCAAGGTATAAGTATAGTATATATATGTATAAATATATAAATATACATACTGTGTTCTTGGATGGTTCCCATGGCTCCACTTTGCTGACATCCTGCATATCTTGGAGCTGTCTCAATTGTGACAGCGTATGGTGACGCAGTGCCTCATGAAGCGGCGTGTCTCCATCCTTGTCCTGCACATCGAGCTTAGCCTCTGCCCGTACCAGCAGCTGTTAGAAGAAACATATAAACAAAACACTTACACAAATGGGCAGTCGAGCAGAAACTACAGCAACCACCATAAAACAACTTTAATTTTATGCTACAATGCAAATGCCACAGTGGTGATTTATAAGGTCGCCATTGCTTCCAATGAACTGCCTGTGTTGCACTCCCCAATTATGGAGTGCATTTTTTCTTGAGTCCACAAGATGGCAACGTGGCTGTCTCAATCCAACACTATGCCAAATAAAAACCAACCAAGACATTGCCTCAGAGATCACTTTTCCCCTCCCCGCTGAAGCAGGACCTCATTCAACTGCAGGATATCCAACTGTGTAAATTAAATCTGGGGCTGCACTGATGTTGTTCTGCTCCCTTTTGTGTATGGTCCAGAATGAACTAAAGACAGTAGGATCACTTTGTAGTTCAAGGGGGGGGGGGGGGGGGAAAGAGCAGGGACAGTGAGAAAGATTTAAATTTAAAAAGGGGTGGACCCACTTACCCGAACTATCTGCGTGTGCTGGCGCTCCACTGCCAGGTGTAGGGCTGTCTGCTGGTTGACGTTCTGGATGTCTAAACTGGCGCTGCCCTGGGAGGTGAAGAAGAGAAGCAAACACACTCAAACATGTGGAGATTTTGTGTATACAATTCATTATCAACATACTGTATGCCATGCACATGTGCATGCAAGTGATGAATGAAAAATACAAAGGGGCATGAAAGACCATAGAAACCTTCCTAGTTTACACAGAACCTTCAGTGCTGCCAACCAGCGGGAGGCTGGGGAAAAAAAGGCATCCTACAATAACGCTGTATGTGATTGTCATTTCCAATTGCAAACACCTCAGCTGAGGAGATGTGTAGGGAAGATAAGCACTGTGATCAGGCAGTGTGTGAAATCCCTAAGTAATAAGCCTGGCTGGCTGACTGACTGGCTGACTGACTGGCTGGCTGGCTGGGAATCTGCAGTGCACCTAGTAGTGTGGCGCAGTTTCTGAATAGAAAGCTGAGCCATCACTGCGAACAAGCCCATTGCAGGAAGTAGGGGGGTAAAAGAGCTGTCCCTGCTGAAAGGTAGCTTGCACAGCGAGCATTCATGCGCTGGAATGTTGCAGCAACATTACTGCCTTGCACCATATCCTAATTAACCCAGTTCCTTCTTGATCAGGTGACTTTTGGTAGAACTTGTGCATGTGTTAGTCTTCAGGGAACTAAACCTGCAATCTCAGAAGGGAAAAGGGGCATGAACCTATGATTGCATGAGGAGGAGGGAGAGGAGGATATGATGGCCCAGCAGCACTAAAGAATACCCCTTGAGGCCCTGTGAACCGTATGGACTCAATAAAAAAATGGCAGTTATGGGGAGATTCTACACGTCTATTGCTTGCTGGCTGCAGGCAAGATTGCAGTGGAAGCTGCTTTTAATGGTTTGCAGTCATGTAAAGCTTAGTATGAAGTGATGTCGCCGCATCGGGAAAATAATTTTAAACTGTGAGATCTTTTAAGAAGTGCAATACACAGGAGGTGTGTGTTCAGAGTTGCACATCTCACACATGCAGTGTAACGGCTTGTGCTTCACTTGAGCTGTACGCATGTAAATGTGATCAGAGCATAGATTTAAGTCTATTTTCTGAATAACACTTCAAAACTGCCTGAACAGCTCCTGGGTAAACACAGAGGTTGTAAACAAGCTGCTGCTATGACAGCGGGTGGCTTGTTAATGTGATGAAGCCGCCTATGCAGACATGGTGGTATAGAATATTTGTTGTCAGGTTAGGTTATTAAGCACATATTAAAATTAGTTAGGGTACCGGAGTGTTGTTACCTGGTGAACCAGAAGTTCAGCCACCTCAACATGGTTGTTGAGGGCTGCCAGGTGCAATGCGGTGTAACCGTCGTCCTTCTTCTCGTCTACGATCCATGGCCTCGGCAACTTGGACAGGAGCACACGCATGGCACTGCATGGAGAGAGAGTAATGAGAGGAAGGGAAGGAGACAAGTTAATGTTTAGAGTCTGAGCTTTTGTGCGTAAAAATTTCATTAGATAAAAAAAAGGTATCATTTTCTGATGCAATTGCCAAACTCCATCCATCTGTGACTGAACATCTTATGTAATGTACACATCATAGTTTCCTTCCTGCTGATAAATTTTAACCTCCCTGAGGTGCTCATTTTAGAAAACACCAGACAGAAAT
>JAVQJX010139316.1:0-10418 GCA_036025115.1 Ambassis agassizii
GAGAATGTGCGGAGCACCACACAAGCTCTGTTATTTGACAGTGCCACACTCTAAAGTACTGAAACTCACCTTTATACTCCACAATAGGCTATATATAGCAATATATATGAAGGATTTGAAAACAATACTTCTTTAAGCATGTATGATTTACCCATACTCTGAAACAAAACCACAGTCTCTGTCTAAAAATGACACAATGTAAATCCGAAGCTCTCATTCTCACATGAAAACACAGCGGGAAGAACATACCTGAAACAACCTGAAATGCTGTCTAAAATAAACAAGGTGTAGACAACAGGGTGATACACAGACTACAAACCAATCTGTCAGATCAGACACGGTTTTATTTCTCCACAAGTTTCTGTTAATCGTTTCTTATTTCACCCATCGTTTAGTCTTTTCCCGTTGTATACACTCCTCACTGTATTCACTTTGTCTCTCCGGGCTTCCAGCACCACGTTGGTCAGTACGCGGACAGACTGCGTCCCTCAGCATTTAAAGTGCCTCTCAGTGCGCCTCCTTTTGCAGAGCTGCAGTGGAGACGCGGCCTCGTCTGTTTCCAACACCTGTCTCATAGATAGTTTCTTTTTGTATTTCTTCAGTCTGATTATTATAAAGCCACCACTAAACGTTTGGTTGCTTCTAACTGCTGTGACTGAGTGATATTAAGATAATGTTTTATGTACTTTGGGATAATCATACATTCACATGGGGTCAGATCCGTCATTCTGGGCCTTCTCCTGTGACTGCAACACTGGACCTGCAGTGATGCTGTTGTAAACACTGATTTTAATGTCGGGCCATTTTTCTTCATTTTTTTCTGAGGAGCGATGTTCTGATCCTCTGTCACACACTCCTACTCCACAAATTTTCTTTTACTTATACCTGAGGAAACCATCAAATCCAGCCTCCCTACAAGTATGTTGTTTTCACATTCCGTCCTCTTTTTGATGTTTCTGGTGTGTTTGCCGCTGTTATTTGGCCACAACGTGAAAGCATGACAGGGATTTTAACTCATTTGCATATTAATTAATGGGAGGAGACGAGGCGGTCCAAGTGACGCGTGCAGCTGCGCTCAATTCCAAGTGTGTTCTGATGTATCAAGCACAGAAGCGCAGGAACAGGCGTACGTAATTTCCCAGTTTTGGGCGTGCGCCGTCTTTTAGTATGAAAGCTGCGCAATCCTTCGTACATGAGGGCCCAGGTCTGTCTGCCTTATATTACACAGAAAACAACTAAAGCTTTCAGCAAAAACATGCTTTTTTAATGTCTATGAATGACATTGACATTAAAAAAAAACATCCCTTGATGGTATATTGGTCTGATATATCAAAATGGATGTATACAACTTGTACTACAACCAATAACAGTCCCACAAAGCACCCTATATTTTGCTCCCCTCCTGACATTTCCCAAGTAACCAAAAGGTCATCCTCTGTCCAGTCACCAACTCCAATGTTATCCTTTGCTTTTTTCACACATGATCTCCAGTTTAAAAACGGGGAATCAGGTCTAGACATTGTCTGGCAGCTTGAAGCCGGTGATTGTCTGTAGCTGCTCCACAGAGTGTAGCAGGACACTCCGAAGAAAGAAAAGGATTCATTAAGAAAAAAATGTTGTTAATTGTATTTGGACGTCCAGTATTTACAAGAGCATAAAGCAATGAACAGTAATCAAATGGCATGGTTCACTACACCACCAACAGCAAGGTTCACACCCTCTATTGTGAATACGCCAGACTATTATCTGCTGCATTGGCATGGGCTGAATTGGGAATTACCCAGACTGGAGCTAGCAGGTTAAAGATCAGTTAATATCCAGTGTGTTTGTGTATTTGTGTTCTCGCATGCATCTACATTAGAAAAAGTCTGACGATGTATGAGCTGGATGTGTGAAGGCATAACTCGTAAAGGCAGGACATGGATTTTTACTGAGGCCGATTGTCAACACCATCAAAAATACAGACTTCTATGCTATTATGGAGATGCTGTGTTCAGGTGAAGTCAGTCTGCAGCTTATTTTTATAACATTTTATGGTTATAACTATGACTATGAGCCTCACATCTTTTCTGTTAAGCTCACTGAGGCATTGTATCCACTGTGGGGTTACCAATAACAATTTATGGAAGTAGGTCATTTAATATCATACACGCTGTATAACAATACACCACATGCTGTATACCTCAGTGAAATGTCAGGACGCAATGAAAAATTGATAACACATGCTTTGTGTACAGTGTTTGTTTGAAAGAAGCAACCTGAATTGAGATTGAGAGTCTTACCACTGTGCCTTTGTTGTACTAAAGGTATGGCTTGTAGTCGGCTGCGTAGCAACGGCCAGTCTCCCCTCTCCATGCGGACTCCAGTTAAAGCTGTCACTCCTGTGGGCTCCATGGCAGCGGGTCGTCAGCCTTCCAGAGGCCTGCCTGTTGTCCAAACCCCGCCTGCAGGATCAGGCCGGCGGGTCCAGTCACCAGGTTCTTCTAATGGAGGAGCCTATGTACCAGGGAGGGCCTCCCTTGGGGCAGGAAGGCCTGCTGGGGGACGAGGCCAGGCTCTGCCGTCAGCTTCCACGAGAAGTAAACTTGCACACCCTACAAGGAGGTGAGTGCTCAAATTTAAATGTGCTGAAAGAATTAAGAGATGATGAGGAACGATTTTTTTAAAAATCTTTTTATGCCTCTCAGCTCGATCTTTTGTGTAAAAATAGTCAAACTTTGTTTTACCAACAGGTCTTTGGGCATGACTAAAATCTCAGATGAATCCTGGAAAGATGGCTGTTACTGAGCTGTCCATGTGTGATGAAGGATGTTCACTACTGGAAACCCACCTGACTTCTCCTTTTACCTCTTAACACAAAGAACACCACGAGCACGGATGTGTCTTACAACCTCTCGGTCCCCCATTTCAGACTGGAACGCAGGGCTGCACTGGATTTATAGTTTTTTTTCCCTAGCATGAAACATTGTCAACCCACACATAGAGTGGATGTGTAGGCAGATGAGAAGACACACACATTATAAACCCATGTGTTATATTGGACCAACTCGGAGCTTCCAGATTTTGTTTGTGTAATTTTTTTTATGGTAACTGTGAGAAACTGCTGGTTATTTAGGGTTGTATTATTGTTGTAATTAATATGAAGACAATTTAAATGAAGATATTGCTGGGTTGTTTATTTGAAGGTGCTGAGTGTTGCATGCTTGGTTACATTGTTTTCCCTGAGCCGTTCATCGTTGCTGAAATATGGCAAATCTTGTCAATGTTTTTCACAGTGATCTGTGTGATTTTTATGAACGTTGAATGAGTGTTCCTAGTTAAAATGATCTTCAGATTCAAGTTGTATTTGTGTTTTGCCATTTGCTTACACAGCAACGCAACTGCTCTAAAACCACACTGCCCTTATGAATCATATGAAAAAATAAATAAATATATGGTTTGTGCCAAGGTGCATTACAGCTGCAACTCTTTAATTCCAGAAAGGATTTGGAGTCATTAAAGGTACTGTATTTCCAGGCATTTTTACTGCATATATAGAAGTGGATTTAATGTTTGGAAATCACTGTAATAAAAAACAGATGTTTATGCACAAAGGCCTTGTGCCTTAGACAGCTATGCACCCTTGTGAAGAGTGCCTCTGAAAAATGAACTGTAATGAAAATGAATAATAAACTCTACCCTGAAGCTGTAGTTGAATTTGTGGTTATTTTTAAATAAAAATATGTCAAGTCCAGTTTTATTTGCGCCACAGGCCAATTAGTCACACCATGCAGTCCTAATGCGGCACAGGAGGACGAGCAGCCGCAGCACCGTCATCATCCCGGATATTTCCTGGGTTCTCAAATGAGCCCTGAACGCTACCCACCCCTTGTGACAAAATGGCCTACAGGCCTCATCTGCGCATACAAAGTCTAAGCGCTCAGTGTACAAGTGTTGTTGTTGTTTTTTTTTTTTTTTTATTTGATGGTGTGATAAAGTTTGGATTTTGTTTATCTGAGCTTGGTTTAAATATGTCCCCAATAAGAGAGTGGCTGAGTTAATGTAACTCTGCTCTTCTATGCATGACGCAAATAGTAAGGGATCAGCGGTAAACGAGGCCACGCATTGTCTGCCCCCCGCCCTCCCTCTGCTTGTCAGGAAGCAAGCTGATTGGCCGAGGCCTAGCAAAGAGTGCCCGGGGATCCAAAACTGCAGGCCGCACTTAGCTTACCGTCAAAAATAAACCAAAACAATAACAGACAAATCTAACAAGGGGGAGAAACATCGACAGATTCAGAAGACGACGTTATCAGGTAAAATTATTTCGAATCGGTTAAAACGGCACACAAAATAAGATGAACGGGCCCAGTCGGACGTAGCGGGCCTCTTTCAGCCTTTTCAAAAAACAACATGGAAGATAATGCGGCACAAGCTGCTCCGCCTAGCTTAGCAAGCTAGCTAGCCGACCGGACGTCAGTCGTCGTTTACACAACAGCAGCAATCCATATCATAAACCCATCGGGTACTTTAGTTGTCGTTTCTACTCATTGCTTTATTATTACTGCTTTGTCTGTAACTGGTGCTTAGTAGGATACATTACATCGTTTATTTCGTGTTTTGAATTAGCAATTATGCTAAATCAAAATGGCGCTCGTAGAATCAGCGCTAGCTTGTTTGCTAGTTAGCCCCGGTGGGTGGAGGGCAGCAGCCGCTATTGCATAACCGCGATACTTTCATTGATGACTATAATTTTTAAGCATATTTATGTGGTACAAAACCTTCATATTACAATGCATTCGAAGCGATTAGCGTGGTAGCATAATGTTCGTCGTTATCCCAGACTGACTTGTCTGTATAAAACACCCAAAACGCCACCACAGTGTGCTGCAGACATGACATATTTTCCTTATTTTGAATCGTCATGTGACGACAATGCATTTCCTCCTACAAAATAAGCAGGACTGATTTCCTTAATGTCTCACAGCCAGTGCCTGAGCTCGCTCACAGTACACGGAGTGGGGCAGTTCTTTGTTTCGGTTAGGCTCCAGCCATCAGGCTCAACCAGCACCAGGTGTATAGCTATATGTCCTCAGGTTAAAGCTGCATGCAGTACTCCTGAAAGGCTATGGATGGAGCCACTGGTCAACAACAAAAAGAAAAGTCCTGGGTAGTTGGAAGTTTTCTACCTTCTGTATTTCAGCAGTTGTTTGTTCAGCAGTTATTTTAGCACTTATCTTAGAAACTCAGACACACGTAGGAAGCCTTTAAATGTGGCGCAAATAAATGTTAAAAAGCCTTTAAATGTTTCTTTTAATCTGTTGTTGTGTTAAGACGTTTTGCATTTATATAAATTGATTGTTTGTGGGTTGTTTAACAGGGTGGTTGACTGTCTTGATGGAAGGAAGCACCTTTGATTTGCTGTTGATTTTATTGTAAAGGTTTTGTCATCAAATGTGAAGGTATGTATTTAATATTGCATATTGTATTACTTTTACTTTCACTTTGTTATGTTGTAAAGCAAGCAACTAAAGTTAATGGCTAACATAGAGAATTACAATTCACAGTTTGTTTTACTAAGTAAAGACATGGATCAAGGAGGAGGGGTGTTGGAGCTACACACTCAAGAGCTGAAGATGCCCCATGCCATGATCATGCAAGACTTTGGTAGGTGGTTGATTATTGCAAATGTGTTTTATGTGATACAAGTTCTGCATTCATTAGCTTGTAATTTTTTTCTCATCTGTTTACAGTTGCAGGCATGGGAGGCCTTGCTCATATTGATGGGGAGCACATCGTAGTGTCTGTACCGGAGGGCATGCTTCTTTCTGATGTAATGACAGATGAGGGTATCCTCCTGGAGCATGAACTTGAGGTGGAAGGTCTGGAGACTCAGGTTGTTCATGGTTTGGAGACAGAGGTGGTTGAAGGACTGGAGACCGAAGTGGTTGAGAGCTTACATGCAGATGTCGAGGGCTTGGAGACAGAAGTTGTTGAAGGGCTACAGACACAGGTGGTGGAGCTGGAAGCTCAGGTTGTTGAAGGCCTAGAGGGGGAAGTTGAAGTGGAGGGTCTTGAGGCACAAGTGGTAGAGGGCCTGGAAACTGAGGTAGATGTAGAGGACCTGGAAGCTCATGTTGTTGAAGGCCTTGAGGAGGAGGTGGAAGTGGAGGGTCTAGAAGCAGAAGTGGTTGAAGGTCTTGAGGTAGATGTGGGAAGTCTGCAGTCTCAAGGAGTAGAGGCCCATGAAATAACCGGCGAAGACATGGTGTCTTCAGAACACAGTGTGATCATGCCTGACAATATTCTGGGGACAGAAGTCGCAATAGAGGAAGCTCTGGATGATGACCATCATGTCCACCATGTCCTAGCTTCAGACCTCATTCAGGACCCAAACCACCACAATGACATGCCGGACCAAGTATTTGTTGCAGAGCTGCTGTCTGAACACCAGGACAACACACTGGACCACCAGCTTGTGACACAAGGGTTGATGGTTTCCGAAGCCAACTCTGAGACCATAATCCATGAACAACTGCCAGCTGAGGCTGCTGTTCTGCAGACAGATGAGGATGATGATGCAAGAAGCAGCTCTGAAGATTACCTCATGATCTCTTGTAAGTATTTAACGTGACATAACAAAAATTAAAGTATTTTGTAATATTTTTGCATAACTAGTGGTTTTTGTGTTGTTACAGTGGATGAGGTGGGAGAGAAGTTGGATATAGGGGATACTCCCCTTGAGATCAGCACTGAGGAAATGGAAGACAAGGAATCCAAAGAGGAGGACGGCTCTGAGGTCATCAAAGTTTACATCTTTAAAGCTGAAGCAGATGATGACTTAGGCAAGTTATTTCTCTCTGTTTATTAGCATCATGTCAGAAACAACCTCCAGACATTTTGTTGTTAAAATAAATGTGGGGGTGAAAATGTTCTTTCATTTCCAGGTGGAACAGAGGTAATAACAGAGGATGACTACCAGAATGGCCATCCTGATCTGGAGGCAGCATCATCTGGTAGACTGGGAGTTGGCCGTGATAAGATGGTCTACATGGCAGTAAAGAACCACCCAAAAGAAGAAGAGGAGGATGACAACGACAGTGATGATGATGATGACGATGATGACATTGGTATGTTGTTTTATTTTTCTGTTTTGTAGAGCAGTGTTATGGTTAGTAAAACAGTAGGAGTCAGAATAATCTGTGACTGCTCTGAATCAGGAAAAGGAGATCACTGTAACACAACACTTCCCCTTACATTGGTTACTCAACTACAAGATGTTTTTTTTTCACATCTGGAATACACATCCTGTTTTACATAGGCAGATATGTAGGTCTTGATAACAATTGATTGTGTGTGTGCAGGTAATACCATTGATCAGGTAAAGAATGGAGCGGCTACACCTTTCCTGCAAATCCGTGAAGGAATGGGCACAAACCGTGCTCTCAAACCTAAACCTAAGAAGAAGAAGAAAGGAGAAACACGGCAGTGTCAGACTGGTATGATTGGCATGCAGTATGGAGATGGTTCACATTTTAAAATTCTCACAATTGATTACACTTAAATACTTTCAACCTTGTCTTCCAGCTGTTATCATTGGACCAGATGGAATGCCTTTGACTGTCTACCCTTGCCACATCTGTGGAAAAAAGTTTCGGTCACGGGGCTTTCTCAAATGCCACATGAAGAACCACCCAGATCATCTGCTCAAGAAGAAGTACCAGTGTACAGACTGCGACTTCACCACCAACAAGAAGGTTAGTTTCCACAACCACTTGGAGAGTCACAAGCTTCTGACTCACAACAGTGAGCGATCTCCAGAATATACTGAGTACACACGGCGCTACCACGAGGCCAGTCCCCTGGGCTCTGACAAGCTCATCGTCAAAGACCGGGAACCCAAGCTGCATCACTGCAAGTACTGCGATTATGAGACTGCCGAACAGGGTCTGCTAAACCGTCACCTGCTGGCCGTGCACAGTAAAAACTTTGCACATGTGTGTGTCGAATGCGCTAAAGGTTTCCGTCATCCGTCAGAGCTGAAGAAACACATGCGGACCCACACAGGCGAGAAGCCCTACCACTGCCCGCACTGCGAGTTCCGCTGTGCTGATCAGTCCAACCTAAAGACTCACATCAAGAGCAAACATGGCGCAGACCTACCCTTCAAGTGCAGCCACTGTCCCCAAGCCTATGCTGATGCTCGGGAACTCCAGCGTCATATAGAAATGGTGCAAGGCCACAAGACCCATCAGTGCCCACACTGTGAGCACAAAAGCACCAACTCCAGTGACCTAAAACGGCACATTATCTCGGTTCACACCAAGGACTTCCCCCATCAGTGTGACGTATGTGAGAAAGGTTTTCACAGGCCCTCAGAGTTGAAGAAGCACGCTGAGACGCACAAGGGAAACAAGGTGCACCAGTGCCGCCATTGTAACTTCAATGCCCCCGACACTTTCACCCTGAGTCGCCATATCTTGTCCTTGCATACAAAGGACCTCCCTTTTAAGTGCAAGCGATGTCGGCGAGGCTTCCGGCAGCCCGCTGAGCTGAAGAAGCATATGAAGACGCACAGTGGTAGAAAGGTTTATCAGTGCCAGTATTGTGAGTATAACAGTACGGACGCTTCTGGCTTCAAACGCCATGTCATCTCAATTCACACCAAGGACTACCCCCACCGCTGTGACTACTGCACCAAGGGCTTTAGGAGGCCTTCAGAAAAGAGCCAGCACATAGCCAGGCATCACAAAGACATGTTGCTGTAATGTCGTCACACACACACACACACTCCTCTTTCCCGAGTAAATCTGTGTCACACACCCTGAGGTAATTTTAGTGTATTAACAAAGAAATGACGGATACAAGCAGTGGATGAAGATGACAACATTATAATTGCTGTTCTGTGTTGTATTGGTATGAACCTCCTTCCCCAGGGGTAATGCAAGAACATTATTTTAGATGGAGTGAAGTCTAAAAAAAACAACAAAAAAAGACGGTGTGTACACTGAGTGGGACAGCTGTAAATGTGTTTTGTTTTGTTGCGGAAAAATCACATATGAACATATATTCAGGGTTTCAAATGTCTATATTTTTATACCCACTCAGCTGAAATGCTGCAAGATGATGACTGTCTTGTAAAAAAAAAAGAAAAGGGTGCTTTGTGAACGTCATGCTAGCTCTTCAGATGAGGACAAATGAAGACAAGGAGACGTTGGCGTCCACAGCACCAACTTGTATCTTTTCCTTATTAACCAGCTTATGCCCTCACATTTGTTTCCAGTGCTGTCAGTTCTGTTATGGACAGGGCCTTTCATCAGTTCAAAATGGGGTTTAAGTGATGCTGACACATGCAATGCATCTTGAAAAGATATTTCATTAAATGTAAACAGTTGAACTTCCATCATTTTGGATTTTCCTCCCAAGTACATTGAACATGTTGAGTTCTATTAAATTAATCATGTATAAATAATATAGACTATATTCTGTTAAATATGTCATAAAGGTTGAATCTCAAACTTTCTGGCATCTAGCAAGGAGGGAGACGGTGCAGTTATTAAAATATCCCTTTAGTGTACACATTTCTGACACAGAAATCTGCTCTTATATCTGCTGTGATGGTGCAGATAATTGACCATTGTTATTATATGAACTTGACAGATGGTTGGCTACTTGGCTTCACATTTTATAGCCCCATAGTGAGGATAACCGACTGCCACTGTAAGTTGCGTATGTGTGATGTTACCTATGACACAGATGTGCTCTCTCTCAGCTAACCATTTGATTGCAATCATGCCTTACATCTGTTGGTCTTTTTCCCTTAAGCACTGATGAACACAACTAATCAGAAAACAAGTGATTTTTAACTCTCAAACATGCTGTATCAATGCCATTCTCTCAGAGATTGTGTTTGAGTCAGTAGAAAGCACTTTATTATTTGTTTTTTTATTTTAATAACATGTATGGGAGTTTAATATCTATGGATTTATCATTATAGATACATCTGCAGATAATAAACACATACAGAGCTTTGTGAGTGGGTAAAGATTGTGAGTGTATTTCTAGCAAGTGTGCACGATCCATTAATACATCAAAACTGAATTGTCGTTGAAAGTGGTGGGTGAAACCATTTATTGTTTTACTCTATGGTAAGTGATGGGGGTTTTGTGTTTTGTTTGTGCTCACTAACAAGTTTCCCAGACACTAGTCCTACAGTCCTGAATAACCCAACCCAATCCCAAAGCGCGGGATTATTTCATCTAAGTCAGTGGTCATCATTATTGGCATTAGTCTTTTTAAAGTATACACATACGCTGTCTCCATGAAATTAATTGTGGATATATTAAAAATCCCTGCATTTCGTGTACCTTAGTCTATATTTTCTTTCAGTCTGATTGTGGATAAACTACTGGTGGGGAAAAACCAAAATAAACAATTATCTT
>JAVQJX010139334.1:0-10637 GCA_036025115.1 Ambassis agassizii
GACACCAAGACAGAGGTGAAATGGTACAAAGATGGGAAGCTGCTGACTTCCAGCAAGACAGTCCACACTGAATCAAAAGGAAAGAGTCGACAGCTGGTGATTGACAGCGTAGAGAAAAAGGATGCTGGAGAGTACATGTGTGAGGCTGCGACAGAGAAGCTGGCATTTAAGATTCATGTAGAAGGTAGGAAGAGTATGGTATTGTCTATGACTTGACTTACTGTGTGGCATTGTTATTCTATTGTGTACCCCTGTTTGTTTTATGGCTGAAAAGTTCTGGTTGTATCTGTGTGTTTGTAATTGTGTGGTTTATCTTTATATGAACTTTTGTCATATGCTCAACAGAAGCTCCAGCTGGCTTCTCTAACAAGGAGTCAGTCAAGAAAGAGGTGAAAGCTACACTCTCCCGAAAAGCCACTCTGAGTTGTGAGGTGTCAGATTCCAAAACAGAGGTGAAGTGGTACAAAGATGGAAAGTTACTGATAGCCGGGAAAGGAATCCGCATGGAGTCAAAGGGCAAGACTCGGGAGCTGGTGATTGAAAAAATGGACAAAAAGGATGCTGGAGAATACAGCTGTGAGGCTGGAACAGAGAAGCTGGTATTCAAGCTGCAGCTGACAGGTATGTATTTACATTATGAATCTCGCCTTTGGATCTCCATGTCCCAGCACGAAGCACTGACAAATATCTTTATATTTAGATGTAGAAGTCAAGTTCCAGAAGAAGCTTGTCAAGGACACAATTATTGTTCAAGCAAGTGAAAACATTGTTTTAGCCACGGAGCTAACCTCAGAGAGTGGCAGTGTGAAGTGGTTTAGGGATGGGGTGGAGCTCAAGGAGAGCAGCAAGTATGAAATGAAAAAAGATGGCGTTTCTCGTACCCTGATAATAAAATCTGCAGAAACCAAAGACAGTGCAACATACTCCTGCCAAACTGTTGATGACAAACTGGAGTTTAAAGTTCAGGTTAAAGGTAGGTCATAGAAATATTTGAAACTATTGCTGTATAGACCTTCTGTTATATCTTATTTTGATGTTTGACTCATTATTTTATTTCAGATTCAGCTTTGAAGTTTGTTGTCCCTTTGAAACCTGCCACAGTGGAGCTGGGAGGTACACTTAGCCTGATGTGTGAACTTAATCAAGCCTCAGGGGATGTTGTCTGGAACCATGATAATTGTGAGATTAAACCTGGAGGCAGGTACTCTGTCAAAGCAGATGGTGCTAAGCGAGTTCTCACAGTGACTGGTATGGCAAAGGAAGATGAAGGGGAATACAGCTGTGTATGCAAAAGTGACAAAACCGCTGCCAAAGTCACCTCTAAAGGTAATTAAAAATGAACTAAGTTTCAGTGAAGAAGCTTGTTGTTTTATACCCATCTGTCTGCTTTATTTCTTTCAGCACCGAGACTAGTGAGGCTGACCACCAAGCTGAACAATGTGGCTGCAATGGAAGGAAAAGATGCTATTTTCAAGTGTGCCATCAACCCAGCAGACGCCAGTGTAAAATGGTTCCACAACAATATCCCTGTCACTCATGGGTCTAAATATAAGCTTGAGCATGGAGGTGGCAGTCACTCACTCACAATCATCAGGGTCACTCACAAAGATGCAGGAGAGATTAGTGTTGATGCAGAAGGCAAAATCTGCAATGCTACCCTCCAAGTCCAACGTAAGAATACAAATGAATTGTTATAATATTGGTATTTATGACTAAATACTGTAGTGTCGTCATGCTCTCCTACATTCTTTGTGCCCATCAGATGAACCTGTGACATTTAAGAAGAAACTGGAAAACCTGACAGTGGAGGAGCAAAGTGAAGTGAAAATGGAAGTGGAGCTCAGTAAGAAATCAGATGAAGTCAGGTGGATGAAGAACAGTGTTGTGCTGCAGCCTGAAGGAAACGTGGAGATCCGTGTAGATGGAGCTAAGCAGGCTCTGGTCTTCAAGAGCGTTACTTACGCAGACCGTGGCATCTACTCTTGTGAAACGCTGGATGATAAAACACAGGCCAAGCTCAGTGTGGAGAGTAAGACTGACCACCGTTTGTAGTTTTCAGATGCAGCTTAGAGTGTACTAATACTACTCATGTCACCTTTCCCTCTCCTTACAGTGAAGAAGATTCAGGTGATTAAAGGTCTGACAGAGACCAAAGCCCATGAAACTGAAACAGTAACCTTAGAAGTGGAGCTCAGTCAGGCTGATGTTGAGGGCTCCTGGGCCAAAGATGGGGTGAAGTTAAAATCAGGGTCTAACTGCCGCATTACAGCTCTGGGCAAGAAGCACGCCCTCACATTTTCCAATCTGAAGAGAGAGGATGCAGGAACTGTTTCCTTCCAAGCAGAGGGTGTCCACACCTCAGGAAAATTGATTATCACAGGTATGACTTGCCTTCTCCTCATAGTGCTCTCAGGGTCTTTCTGACCAGCCGTTTATAGTCTGTTCACTTTTTGACTAACTTGATTCTTCAGAACCTCCTGCCATGATCTCCAAACCCATTCTGGATAACAATGTTCCTGAGAAGGAGAAGGTTACCTTTGAGTGTGAAGTGTCCAGATCAAATGCGGATGTTAAGTGGTTCAAGGTGAGAACAGATTGTCTGCAGAGTAAAATAACAGGATTTAAAGTATACTGATGATGTATAATGTTGTGAAAAACTATTCAAGGATGACGTTGAACTGAAACCAGGAAAGAACTACGGTATTCATTCTTTGGGCCGAAAGCGTTCTTTAGTCATCAACAAGTGTACGCCTGAAGATAGTGGCACTTACATCTGTCGCACTGCTGATGACAACACCTCTGCCAAGCTCACTGTTCATGGTAATGACTAACTATGTCATCAAAAAGTAATCAAATCATTCAGGTACATCATTAGTGTTTCACACTGGGTTCATTTCTCCTGCAGCCAGAGATATCAAAATTGTTAAGAAACTGGAGGAGGTGGAGGTGATGGAGAAAGAGAGTGCTGCATTTGTCTGCGAAATCTCTCATGATGAAGTGGAGTGCCAGTGGTACAAAGGAAATACCAAACTTAAAGCCGGTGACAACATCAAGATGAGACAAGAGGGTAAGGCTTTTGTCTCATTTAAGTAACTTTATATTAATACAGATTTAAATGATTTAACCGAATAAGAGTATTTTTTATTTTAGGCAGAACCTGTGTACTCCTGTTCAAGTCTGTTACTCCTGAAGATGTGGGTGAGATTAAATTTACAGCAGAGAAGGCATCTTCGACTGCAAAACTTAAAGTGAAAGGTAAAGCAGTGTTTGTGCTTTGTACTGCATTGTTGCATGGAATTAGTTAACTATTATGCTGCAATGTTTAATGTGCTTGCAAGTGGATTACTCCTGTTCATTGTGACAGATATTAGTTTGGTAAGATAGAAAATCCACTTGCAATCTGCATTCGCATTGTCATTCCTCATTGAAGCCTGATGGTGAAACAAAAAAAGCATCTCAACAACACAAATATTTCCAGGGGTTTTGTCATAGCTGTCAGTTCTGGTTGAATGTTTTTGAGAGAAGTTTTTCAGTTATGATAACAACGAGAGGCATCCTTGGCTATCAGCTGACCATAAGCTGCTGTAATATGCATATGTTGCCTGGTTTAAGTCATTGTGTCTTGCTGAATGCACTCAAAGTGATATGTAAAGAAAACTTCCTGGCAGACAGTAATTATTATGATTGCTCCAGCAAGTCACTCTATTTTCTATTTAATACCATCATTCTTGCTGAATGAAATGATAGACTTCATCCCCATTTGCTCTGGCTTTGATTTTTATCCTACGCTTCAACAAGGCTTTGGCCAGGACTTTGCATCGTAGCACTTAATGTTCCTTTGTGGCACAGATGTTAGTATTCATTGATTAAGTGTTGTTGTTACTGTAGAGCTTCCTGTCAAGTTTGTGAAGAAGCTCAGGGATAAGATAGCGATGTATAAGCATCGTGGTCATCTCGAATGCCAAGTGTCACGCGCCAGTGCAAAGGTGAAATGGTACAAGAGCAAGACGGAGATCAAGCCCGGCAAGAAGTACGAGATCAAAAGCGAAGATGTGTACCGAAAGCTCACCATCAACGACGTGGATTCTGGGGATGAAGACACATACACCTGTGATGCCACTGACGACAAGACATCCTGTAAACTGCTGGTGGAAGGTAACATGGTAGATGATGACATAGGTTGATATAAATTCACTGGAGTAGTCACAAAAGCCATCAGACTTCTGTTCAATGAGGTATTTGTCTGTCTGTTTATCTATCTGAAATATGAAACTAAAAGAAATATTTTTGCTTCCTTTGCCATCCTTTAACAGATTACAGAGCTAATTAACATAGACGTGGCAAGTTTTTCTTAAGAAAATAAGCGATTAATTGGTTTTAATTAACAAAAGTTAATTGCTACTCTAACAGAAGTAGTCTTACGTTCATGCAATTAGTGTCTAAATATCAGGTGATTCATCTTGTCTCCGGAACTCATGTGATGTGTGTTTTTTGACCAAGATGACTCATTTCAGTCACTTGTGTAGTGGGTTGACCCAATAATAGTAGTAGTAGTAATAGTAGATGTCAGGCAATTTTAATGACATTTTTTGTACCTCCTATAGTGATATTTGCACTTTTGGTTTGTGACTAAGCTGTTCTTTTCATGATTCCTCCAGAGCAATCCATCAGCATTGTGCGGGAGCTGAGTGCAGTGGAAGTAACAGAACCCTTTGCAGCTGTTTTCGAAGTCGAGATAAGTATGGAACTGGTGAAACCTCCAATATGGACTTTGAATGGAGTTGCTGTGCAGGAGAGTGCCGATGTTGAGATGGAGAAAGAGGGCACTATGCATCGTCTCACCTTCAAAAAGACCAAAGCGTCAATGACAGGTCCTGTGCAGTTCACTGCTGGGAAGAGCAAATCTTTTGCTCAGCTCACAGTCAAAGGTGAATGTTTTGAAAAAGCATTACCAGTTACTTTAATTGAGCATAACTCAGTAGTTACATACTATACGTTACTTTCAGAGCGTCCACTGGAGATCGCAGAGCCCATCAAAGATGTGAAGGCAAAGGAAAAAAGCTCAGCTATACTCTCCTGCAAATTTTCTGCCTCACCCAAAGAGGTTAATTGGTTCAAAGGCCAGACACCTTTGAAAGCATCTGACAAGTACAACATGAAGCAAGATGCAACAAGGGCCCAGCTTACCATTCAAAGGTTGACAGAGGAGGACAGTGGAGAATACCGCTGTCAGTCTGGACCTGCTGAGACCAAAGGCACACTTACTGTTGAAGGTACTGCATGCACCACAGGTTATACACACAATGAAATTGTTTATAATTGTATTTGTCTTAAAACTAAAACTGCTGTCTTGATTCTTCTGCCTAGTGCGTGACATTAAGATCACCAAACACTTGGCTGATGTTGAAGTTGATGAAGACAGTGATGCAGTGTTCACCTGTGAGATTAACTATCCAGATGAAGAGGTGCAGTGGCTTCTGAATGACAAGGTGCTCTTCACTAATGAAGTCAACACCATCTCTCATGAGGGGAAAGTCCACAAGCTCACACTGAAGAACCTGGCACCTCAGGATGGAGGAACTATTACCTTCCAAGTGCGGAAAGTGAAAGAGTCTGTCACACTTAAGGTTAAAGGTGGGAGCTTTTAGTCAATATAGCAAAAGATTTTTTGAGGAACTTTGTTGAAGCATTAGGATTAGGGTTACCCTTTACTTTCTTAATTTATCTGCAGAAAAACATGCCGTGTTCCTTAAGTCCTTGGATGATGTCATCGGAGAAGAGAAAGGCATGATAACTCTGGCATGTGAGGCGTCCAAACCAAGGGTTTCCCCCACATGGAGAAAAGAGGGCAAAGTCTTAAAAGCTGGACCAAAATATGAGCTCCTCCACACAGGCAAGTCTTTGGGGCTGATCATCAAGGATGTCACCAAAGAAGATGCCGGAGAGTACAGCTGTGATCTGGGCACTGAGGTATCCAAGTCGAAGGTCACTGTAAGAGGTTGGTATTTTTTTTTTTTTTTTTTTTTTTTACAATTTTCAATTACTGTCACTTACGACATGTGCAGGTAAATAATGCACTTAATGCTTTCTACTCCAGAAATTGGTATCGGAATTACTAAATGGTTGAAATCAGCTGAGGTGAATGAGGGAGAAACATGCAGCTTTGAGTGCATCCTGTCTCGTGAGAGTACAGATGAATGTTCCTGGACTATTAATGGCCAAACAGTCACAAACGGAGGCCGCTTTAAGATTTCTACTAAAGGACGCAAGCACATGCTAACTATTAAGGATGTTATTCCTGCTGATGCTGGCGAGGTGGTCTTCAACATCAAAGACCTGAGCTCTAAAACAACGTTAACAGTTGAAGGTAAGCTACACAGCAGTCTTTAAAACATTACAAGGAACATGCTAAAGTTACTATTTTACCATCCATTTTTTGCAGGGAAAGCCGCTTCAGTTGCACAAGAACTGCAGAATGTTTGCGCTGTTCAAGGTGAAGATGCTGTGTTTACCTGTGAGGTGACACAGGCTAGTTTCACTGTAAACTGGTCCAAGGAAGGAAAAGCTATCAAAAAGAGTCAGAAGTATGAAATCAGCCAACAGGACAAGGTCATGAAGCTGACCATCCATAATGTGTCTGCTCAAGACTCTGGAGAGTACAGTTGTGAAGTTGTTGGAGGTGCGACCACCAAAGCCAAGCTGGAAATCAAGGGTAAGACTGAAAAATCCTTCATACTGATCTGTCTCTGGTAGCACAGTATTAAAAATAGTAAACTTGTTTAAGCAGACTGGTTTTCTTAGCTTAACGTGTAATCGGAGGAATTTAATGTTAAAATTCTTAAAATCCTGTAGCATCTCAACTTTGTACAATATTTGCCTTTT
Source organism: Ambassis agassizii (assembly GCA_036025115.1). Lineage (NCBI taxonomy): Eukaryota > Metazoa > Chordata > Actinopteri > Ambassidae > Ambassis > Ambassis agassizii. The sequence continues at coordinate 6,883 of JAVQJX010139334.1, forward strand.
ACAGACCCAATCCATAAATTTACTAAAGCACTGAAGGATAGTGAAGCAGATGAGAATGGCTCTGTGACCCTCCGATGTGAGACAGCACAAACTCCATCCACTGTAATATGGCTTAAAGGTCACACAGATTTAAAGGCTGGAGGTCGATATGAGATGTCTCAGAAGGAAGGGGTCTTGACTCTCACTATCAAACAGCTGGAGGAGAAAGATACTGATATCTATACTTGTGATGTGGGCACAGCCAAGATTATGGCAAAGTTAACAGTTAAAGGTAAGTGTGACATTGACTGAAACAGTTTCTCTGTTGTTTCTGGATCAGAACATGTGTTGTCAGACCAATCATTCCCAGGCAGTTACAAAGCTACACTGTAGATTCATCATCAAGGTTTCAGAGGTGGAATATGTAGCATAGCTGGTTTCTTCAGTTTGATTAAGTAGTGAGGACTTTCAGAAGCTGGACTGGTCACCTCAGAAAGAACTATGTGTGATGTATTTGCCAGACGCATACGATTCGTTGCTGCATCTCCTTACATACTGCCTTGATCTGCATGACCTGTTGTTGCTTCTCAGCGAAACCTGTGCTTTCCTCTGCTCCTGGCTGTGGAGCAGTTTGTCACTGAAGTCCAGGTCGATGTTGTCTGTGCAGGTCCTTGTGACTGTGATGCCTGGACTTCTTTCTTGTTTGTTTATTGGTTGTAATACTGTGGTTGCCTGTCAATGCCTGTTAACATGGCTGCATGCCCTTCAGGCTCATGCCATGGTGAAAGTGATACGGTAGTCTTAGTAGATCCAATCTGCATTGTATGTGGATGATACATGATGAGTATGATCTTCCAGTTGAATGGCGTCCTTCACTTCTTATTTAAATCAGCTCTTCTCTGGCCATAATGGATGCATTTTTGTTGTCAAATGTGTGTCCTCTGTTGCTCAGATGTCAGTGGATTGCATTTGATTTGTGTGTGCTGCTTCGTTATGTGTTCAGTGTCATTTGTGTCTGTGTTGTCTTGAAATATTGGGTTTGCACATCCACAAACTGAATGATCAGTTTCCATGTTTCCAAGTGGCTTGTACTTGAATGTATTATCCTGTTACACATGTAAGAAGGGGTGTGATTCTACTACAGGAATGAGATGTTGGAGTTTGCCTGTAGATTGCCTGCACTATTGCAGGCATCATCAACAGCAGCTCAGCTATGGCTGTTGGACCACTGGAGCACCTCAATTCATCCTCACCTCTTATCATTTTTCAATTCTCATCAAAGCCAAGTGCACCCGTGTGTCATATTATCAAGTCCTTGTTTATTGTATTTTAGCTGAACCTGCCAGTTTTAATGAGAAGCTCAAAAACCAGGACAAAAAAGAAGGGGAGACGGTGACACTGCGCTGTGAGTTATCAAAGCCAGCAACCGATATACAGTGGAAGAAAGGCTCTGAAGTTCTCAAACCAGGAGAGAAGTATGACATGAAGCAGGAGAAGACCGCTTGTGTTCTTCAGATAAGGAATTTGAAGGTTGAAGATAGTGGAGAGTATTCTTGCGTTTGTGGAGGCCAGAAGACATCTGCAACCTTAAAAGTCAATGGTATGATTGGAATGACAACATCCTTTTCAGCAAAGTTTATTAATGTACCTAATTTTAACAAGTAATGAAAACTTGCTTGTGCAGCATTGCCACCAACATTCAAACAGAAGTTGGAGAACCAGCAGGCCGAAGAGGGAAACATCATCACCCTGCACTGTGAGCTCTCTAAACCCGGAGTCCAAGTTGAGTGGAAGAAAGGAACAGAGGTCCTGAAGTCTGGAGAGAAGTACCAGATGAAGCAGACAGCCGCTGTGAATGAACTTGTGATCAACAAAGTGGTGCCAGAAGACAGTGGAGACTACACCTGTGTGTGTGGAGACCAGAAAACCACAGCTAGCCTCAAGATAAAGGGTAGGAGGACCATTTCTAAAGAATCAGTTGGTGTAATATCTTTAGAATGTTGTTCAGAGCATCAATACTGATGTAAATGTTTCTTTATGTGCTGTGATGTCATTGTGGACTAGAGTTTCTCTGGTTCTTGCTGCTTTAATTGTATCTTTAAACTATATATGTTGGCTGGCCACTGGTTACTAACAAACTAAATAAACTCAGCCCAACCAGTGACCTTCAAACAGAAGTTGGAGAGCCAAGAGTCTGAGGAGGGAATGGACGTTACCCTGCGCTGTGAGCTCTCTAAATCTGGAGTCCCAGTGGAGTGGAAGAAGGGAACACGGATACTGAAGTCTGGAGAGAAGTACCAGATGAAGCAGACAGCCGCAGTGAATGAACTTGTGATCAAGAAGGTGGTGCCTGATGACAGTGGAGATTATAGTTGTGTATGTGGAGACCAGAAGACCACAGCCAGCCTGAACATAAAGGGTAGGGAGAAGATCTTTTCAAGTGTTGGTTTAAGCTATTTTTTACCTGTATATATCTACATGTCAACGGGGACTGTAAACTGTCAGTATTTGTCTTGCATTCTTGGATTGTTTGGTTTTTACTTAAGCTTGTCATAGCATACCACTAACTAATCAGCTAATAAATGCTCAGCCCAACCAGTGACCTTCAAACAGAAGTTGGAGAACGAGCAGGCCGAAGAGGGAAACAGCATCACTCTGTGCTGTGAGCTCTCTAAACCCGGAGTCCCAGTGGAGTGGAAGAAAGGAACACAGATCCTGAAGTCTGGAGAAAAGTACCAGATGAAGCAGACAGCCGCTGTGAATGAACTTGTGATTGCAAAGGCTGTACCAGAAGACAGTGGAGACTACAGCTGTGTGTGTGGGGACCAGAAGACCACAGCCAGCGTCAACATAAAGGGTAGGAAGATGATTTTTAGAGTCAGTTTTCAATGTTTAGAACAACTTTTCAGATGTAAACATCTTTTTTGAAATTGCATGCCATTGTGGATTTCTCAGTGTTTGTTTTCTTTGTCTTTTATGTTATGAACTGCCACCAATTATTAATAAACTAATAAATGTTCAGCCCAACCAGTGACCTTCAAACAGAAGTTGGAAAACCAGCAGGCCGAAGAAGGAAACAGCATCACTCTGCGCTGTGAGCTCTCTAAACCCGGAGTCCCAGTGGAGTGGAAGAAAGGAACACAGATCCTGAAATCTGGAGAGAAGTACTGCATGAAGCAGACAGCTTCTGTGCATGAACTTCTGATCAAAAAGGCAGTGCCAGAAGACAGTGGAGACTACAGCTGTGTGTGTGGGGACCAGAAGACCACAGCTAGTCTTAACGTAAAGGGTAGGAAGATGATTCTTCAAAAATAGTTAAATTCCTTAATCGTATTTGTGGAGGCATCTGTTTCTCACCTGGGGGTTGCAAGCAATCAGTGTTTGTCTTTTGTGTTCTTGTGTAGTTTTTGTAGCATGTAGTGTTATGTTAATATGCCCTGCCATGTCACTGACAACTAATCAACTAAAATTAATGCTCAGCCCAACCAGTGACCTTCAAACAGAAGTTGGAGAACCAGCAGGCTGAAGAGGGAAACAGCATCACCCTGCGCTGTGAGCTCTCTAAACCTGGAGTCCCAGTGGAGTGGAAGAAAGGAACACAGGTCCTGAAGTCTGGAGAAAAGTACCACATGAAGCAGACAGCCGCTGTGGATGAACTTGTGATTGCAAAGGCCGTACCAGAAGACAGTGGAGACTACAGCTGTGTGTGTGGGGACCAGAAGACCACAGCTAGTCTTAACGTAAAGGGTAGGAAGATGATTCTTCAAAAATAGTTA
>JAVQJX010139368.1:0-11367 GCA_036025115.1 Ambassis agassizii
GAGAGAGAGAGAGAGAGAGAGAGGAATGCGCCGCTATTGAGAATCTAACGTTAAGTCAGAGATAGTTAGAACAACACCGGAAGTAGACTGTGGTCACCTTGGATGAACTTTTATTTTATTGAATGAGTAGCAAAACGATAACACCGTTCTGTTATTTTATATTATATTATATTAATATTTATATTCCAAATTATACAAGTTAGATTTCGAGCTAAAATATAAATCACACAACTCTGTGTGTGATACTTGTGAGAAATGACTACACAAAGTCGTAAAGCTTCAAATGAATTTCCATTATTGGGGGAAAAGAAGCCCGACATTCCCTTTATATGTGTATCTTATTTTGAAGGTTGTGACCGGAAGTGAGAGGTGTTACTACCGCGTGCTTGCTGCCTCTGAGTAGAGTAGAAAACGGACTGTCGCTGGAGAGCAAAGAAGAGCAGAGAGGCACAAGAAAAAGCAGTGAAATGGTGTAAAAAAACTGAGCGACTCCAGCCCGAGTCAGGGAACAAACGAGGAACGACAACGCAGGAGGATTATTATTCTTTATGTAATTAATGTTATAAAGTCAGTAAACTCCCGCTTTTTTGATGCTGTCCTCACGGAGGTTTGAGCCAATAACGGACTTATTGGTCGGCTGAACCATGCAGAGGCTGCTGCTCCTGAGTTTGCTGTTGAGTTTCCAAACTGGTAAGGCTACATTTTCACATAAAAAAAAAAGATGTATACGGTTTATATGAAATACTGGGGGAAGGTACGAAAGCTTAAAAACATCTGTTGGTATTCAATTTTTGTGTGTGTTTGGTGTGGGGGGAGTGAAACAACGGGAAAAGGCATACAACATGATTTCATAGCATTCCTCTTATGAGCCGCAGCAATGGATCACCTTCGGCGTGCGCGTGTTCGTGCACGTGCAGCTAAGTCTGAGCCTGGCCCGCGCGTGTGTGAGTGTGACTGCGTGTCCGCACCGCAGCAATGGATCACCACACTTATTAAATAAATTATTTATTTATTTATTTATTAAAATAGATGATTGTCGCGCGCCTCTTTACGTGGTCGATTGAGCGCGTGCGTGCCTCTAACTTGAACATGACTGGTGCCCGCCCGCGCGGCCTATATGACCTTTTGTATATGATGAACACCTTCCAGTGCTCCTTTTTTTTTTTAAATTCAGACGGGCCGTGGTAAGGCGCTGAGGACGTGACGTGAATGACAGTGATTGACCGGCGCTGCTCTACATGCCAGCAGCACCTCCACACTGCTATCGCATCTGAATGGCTTGTTAGTCAGTGAGACCAATACCACCAGCCCCCCCCTTTTAATGAAAAGCTGCCTTCTCCATCCCCACCCCACTACCTGTGCGCCTGATCCAAAGCTCATTTTTATCCCTTCCTCAGTGCATTTCACCAGAACAATGAGGTGTGTGCAGCAGCAGCTCACATGCAATCTGCTCCCCCTCCATACCTGTGGGGTGCCAGGTAGGCTATTGGCTTATGATAATCACAGCTGTAGCCGAGTTGCTAGGAGACAAGAGGCTGAAGGAGGAGGAGGAGGAGGAGGAAAAGGAGGAGAGGATGGTTGTAATTTCTCTAAGCTACCTGTTTGCATATATGTGTGCCGTTGTGATCGTGCAGTATGACAAATCCTCCCTTATTTTTCTCCCCCCCCCCCGCATTGTCTACCTTGGTTGACCGGGAGCGTGCACGTCGGTGCTGCTGGCTGGTCAGTCCACCACTTCATCATCATAGGTAGGGGGCGTGTTCGGAGAATGGAAGGTATAGAAAAGGATGATGTCACCGTGTCTGCCAGGCTTTGTATCGCTCTGCTGTGCTCAGCATCCACCCAGCGAGCGTTGATGGTGGGTTCATACAAGCACAATATAACCTCCAGGAGCAGGTTCATTTTTCATCGACAGTATAAAGTGCTTAGTGGATTCATATATGACACAATTTGGCAATCATTGTCCCCCTTAAGCCCCCACCTTCTCTCCATCGAGACCCCATGTTACTGTCACATGCTATTCCCCTGTTTGTCCACTCATCAACCATTCAGTCCACATGACTAGCTCAGTGACACATGCACTTACAGATGTGCATCCACACACACACACACACAGCCTATTTACGTGTGAAGCCATGTGTCTCATTGTCTGATGTTGCTCTGTTACAACTGTATAATCCATTATTACTCCATGTTGCGCTCTCAGATACAAAGATTTCTCGCTCTCAAAGGCTTTCCCCGAGACAAGATTAGCAGGGGTTGTATTTTGTTCTGTAAGATTTAAAATTCTGTAATATGTGTAAAGGTTTCAAATGTTGCTCTGCAAAAGGAAAAAAAAAATAATCAGAGAAGATGTAATCCAGAGAGAGCTGAAATTAAAATCACCTCAAAGGAGAAAACATGTTTGTTTGGAGCAAAAATTAATGTATATGGTTTTGGATTTGTTTTTCTCCCGAGGTGACAAATAGTCGCATAAGTAAAATGACAAGAGGTGGCAAGAGCGTCATAGCATTACACCATAAAAGGTGTGACAATTAGCGTGTCCACTCGGGTGGTGTGTTTCCATTATTGATGATTAGAGCTGGAGCTGATATTGGATTGCTTATTGCTCAAATAAAAACAAAGGTGGTGTATTCACTTCCATATCAAATGACTCTGCAATTAAAACCAAATACACACACTTTAGTGTAAAAAGGGGCACACAGAGTCATTTGACCTGGAAATGAATGTTGATGGAACTCTTTTCTAATGAAAACAAAAGACAGATGTTAGTGTTTGTCCATTGTGTAAGCAGCATTACTTTACATGTTTCATTCAGAGCGCCTAGTATCTTATCTGTTTATTACTGTAGTAAAACAGTATTCCATAGTCTGCAATTTGCACACATGTAATTGCCTGCTAGTACTAATGATTGGATGGTTATTAGTCAAGCAGCTAATTAAAGCTTTCAATGTATCAGAAAGTTATTCAGTGATACGGCAACAGAGAGGACTAACTACAGTGTGTGTGCACATCACAGGATTGATTGATTTAGTATCCCAGGCTTGTATCTACATACCAACCCGGTAATAAGTCCCAAGCAAGCGGCAGCATTAACGCAGCTGTTAAATGTTACTGCATAATCAATCATTGGACTCCTTTAACTTCCTAATGAGCATTATTGCCCCGAGGTTGAACTTGCAGCACTGCACCTATAGGCAGAGACCCTGGTCTGACTCTGAAATGCTGACTTGGACACAAAGAGCTTCAGTGCAGGTGTGCCATTTGTCAGCCTCTGTCCTTTAGTGCAGATCCAGGCCATGAGCCGCCGCCGCCGCCGCTGCCGCTGCCGCTGCCGCTGCCGCCTGTACTATACTCTGTCTCTGAATCACACAGCCGTGAATCATAGACCTCAGACGGATTCCTGTGTTGTGCTCAGCAATGAAAATATTCAGATGTTGGAAGAGTCAGACACATTCAGGGGGCTTTTACACCCAGAGAAAGAAGGGTTCCTCTGGGGTTGTTTGATCAGGCAAGTAGTGGTTCCTGTTTAGTGTTACTAATGGCTCAAAATGGGATGTGAAAAAAAACAATTAGGAAAACCCCTTATATACAACAGTGCTGAATGTCATGCATTCTTGCCAGTAATGTATAGCATCTTTTAAATAAATACCAAAAATGTTCTTTTCTGTCACTAATTCCTATAGAGTTTCCAAAGGTATATCTGGGACTACTCTTTCCCATTTGTTGGGGAAATCCCATATTGCACACAGCTAGTGGAGTGTTTCATGTCCTGATGATAAATAAAAGAAGAAGCTCACTTCGCCAAACCCTCGGCCTCATTAAGTTCACACAGATCAGGAGGAATCTGAGTGCTAAAGTTGCCTACAAAAGGATGGAGAGACACACTCAGCTGTAATAAACACTAAAGCGGCACTTGGGAGAGCTTGTTTCTGTTCAGATAATAGCTAGAAGAGATTAAACATGAACAGTAGTTGTATAAGGGGGGAAAAATGCCATCTACAGAAACTTGTCAAGATCCTGTGAGTGGATTACCACTTATAGAAGTATTTATAGCGACTTTTTCGAAAGCCTTTTCAAAGGCTAACAAACCATTTTGCGGTGCTATACTGAACCCTTTCCGGCTCAGAGTGTAGATCTGGAGTGACACATGTAGTGAGGCAGAAGTCTGTTTTTAATTTTGATCCCAGCAGTGAGTGAGATGCTGCTCTGCAGCATCCTACTGTTAATATGCGAATTCGGGTCATGGGTTTGTACTGGATTTGAATGAAGCCTATTTACCGAAAAGCATCTCTAATTGACATTAGCCGCTGAAAGCAATCACTGAACCAGCTGTAAAGCTCAACCATGGGGTCTGTGATGTTTATAATGTACATCTATGCCTGTTGTTTTCCCATTGAGTTTCATGCAATCCAAAAAATTCCTGGCATTTCTGTTGTGGTGGGTGGTTGTCAATGTATGACATGTTGATTGCTGCACTCAGTTGATATGTTTGTTTAAGGGCATTCTTCTGGATACAAGTGTCCTATAATGCTTTTTGAAGAGAAAAAAAGCCTTTCAGATGATCCTCATGGAGTACAGCAGTGTTTAGTCGGATAATCAAACTTGTGGTCAGAGATAAATTCAATCAAAAGTGTACACATATCCTTTGAGCGTCCTCAACAGCGACGCCGAATGTTCCTCCAGTGAAGCCTCAGGATTTAAAGGCCCCATAATCTGATTGTGTTTGACAGGCTGGGGGCATACAAGTTATAAAAAGAAAAAAGAGAGAGAAAAAAACTTCCCCTTAAAAATGTTTCTTTATGCAGAGTCCCCCGAGCAAGACAGGAACACTTTATCACATCTGACTGCATCTATTGGCCTTGTTTTCCCAAACTGCACGGGCCACATTCTGCAACAAGGACCAAATTGGGGTGATGGAGGTTGGTTACAGAGAACACAAAAAGAAGGAGGGGGGACAAAGAGTCTGGTGGGCAGGTGGGCGAAGCTTGATTGAGAGTGATTAGGTTTTTTTTTTTGTTTTTTTTGAGGAGGTGAGGTGTGGGGTGGGGGGGTGCAGCATTGTAGTGTGGGAGTAGGTTATGTTGGATGAAAAGAAAAGCGAGCCGGGAGAGAGGGACGAAGGAGGAGTGGTCGGGAGGCCAGCGGCGGAGAGAAAGGGACTATTACTCAGGCTTGACTGCTCCCTCAGTGAGGACAGTGAAGCTGCTCATTCAGACAGAATATGGTCCAGGCCGGTTCAAAGGCTACATTTGCACTGGAATTGCAAGTGATTGAACCCACATGTGAGGTGCCAGCCGAGGTCTTCCTCTGCCCCTTCTCCACTGAGGTTAATTGCCATTAATCTGTGTTGCTGCTCTCTTTTTGACTTTCTTTCCCAAACTGATGCTTTTTTTTTGGTTACCAAAGTTCTCTTTCTGTCCCCTCCTGGACTTTTTTTTCAGACACCCCTCCTCTCTACCCCCCACCCCCATCACTTCTTGTCTTTCCATCTACCCCTCTCTCTCTCTCTCTTTCTCCTGCTCTCTAATAAGTTCCAGATGTGGTTCTTGCATTCCTCTGGTCGGTGGAGAGCGAAAGAGTGGAGAGGAGAAGGAGGGGGGAGGCGGTGGCGGGGTCGGGTGTATGAGTTGGGGGCGGCAGTGGGGGAGGGGACAGGAGGAGAAGCACATGAATTAAAACAGGGAGCACATGATGAGGAAGACGAGCCCATGTACTGTAACACACACACACACACTCACACACTGTTACATCCACTGGAAAACATGCACACATACGCTGAGGAATGGGGAATGTGCGTATGCTAGCGGGTTAGTGTGTGCGCGTATGTGTGTGTTTGAGGGGGTTGGGTCTTGGTCCTGTAACCTCAAAAGTTTTGGGACATTCTCCTCTTTTCCCCCGTCCTCCTCGCTCGCTCCCCCCTCTGCAGGAATGTGGCTGACGCTGATGATGTCACTTCATCTCTCCACTACTCTCCCAGTTTCTGCTCCTCGGCAGGGACAGGGGCGAGAGAAAGAGAGAGATTTGACTCGCTCCATCCATCTTCCCTTTATGATAACAACATTAGGGTCAGCCGTCCAACTAAATCGGTTACCACAGCACCGCAATACTCGCCGTCCCCTTGTCATGTATTATAACCGCCTGCAGGCTAAATTGTTGCGCACTACAAAAAATGAGTGAGCCATATAGTAATAGTGTAGTCATTAAAACAATGTTGTGCAGATGCATTATTTTGCGTAAGACTGCAAACTTAATGCTATACCCCGGAGGCCTACCTTAACCCAGTATATGCATGTTCTAAGATATAGATTAGAGTTAGTCTAATTTGCATTTTAGTTAGTCATGTCTAGTTGAAGCACGTAAGGCTAAACGTATGTGGAGCTCTCTTGTCCACTTGAATGTGTCCCAGTCTTCTGCAGGCTAGAGCACAGTACAGCTTTGTTGGCTGACCAGGACAAGTAAACTGGGAGTCCATTTTCTCTATTGATCAACACAGCTGTTTGACATGAATCATGTCTACATTCATTAACCAAGATCTGTGGTGTCAAGGTATTTGTAGTCTACCAGAGCTGTTCTCCATTTGTAGTAAATAGTTTGGGGATACTTATATGTCTGAAAAATATGTAGTAGTATTGATGATCCCAAGCGGCAACCTCTGAGGCTCAGACTTGAAGCCCATGCGGAAGTGCTAAAACTCATAGTTCCCATCACAACCTCTAGGGGCTGGCTCCAAAAGGGAGTCATTTCCCATAGACTCCAATGTTAAAATCGCCAACTTCACAGCAGAAATAAACATGTTTACAACCTGGTACAAAAAAACTATATTAATTATATTTTGATTTAAAATTATGCATAATTATAGGCGCTACCGCTTTGAGTGTAAGGCAATTGCCGTATCACAGCGCTTCACGTTTCCATGACTGTCAGCTCCACTCTCGCTCCCCCTCTTTGTATGTATTTGGCTTTTTGTCGAACTGTGACGTTGCAAACATAACGACTGTCAGAGCGTACGGGAGCCTCCCACAGAGCAGCTCTTCACCTAACCTATGGGTGACATCATGGAAGCTTTGCCCATTATTTTTACAGTCTATGGACAATCCTGTTTCACAATAGTCTTACTATTTCTCCTCTGTTTTGGATTAATCAGTCATAATTGTGACAGGTTTTCATTTGTTAAAATATCTTTGTCTGTATATAATACCAAGCTTATGACCAAGTGCATTGTACCACCACATAAAGCAGGATTCATGTAATGGCATCTAAAGACTTTATTGTCTTGTTGACTACAGTCTTCACCCCACTCACCTTGCTTTCTAGTCCTTTAGGGTGTTATCAACAAAACAGTCTCCTCTTCAAAGCGACAGTATGCACTGCTGGTGATATTGGCAAGGGGCTACCTATGAATATTGCTGCACTCTAAGAGGTCAAGGCCCCCGAGCTTTTATGGGATGGTTTTTGTGACAGATGACATTGCAAGAAGCTACAGTACATACCAATAAAATTAGATTGCACTGGATTGAATTAAAGCAGACCTTGGGAGAGGTGATTTATTGACGAGACGCCGCTTGTAAAATAGTCCTGCATGGATTCCATTTTTGTGCCGTACTGTAACGTGATTGAGGGACCATCTGAAAGCTGTCACGGCTGATGGTGCTTACTTACTGGATCACGTGGTGTTCGGAGGCGGAGTAGCTTTAGGGATGGGGTTGCTCGCCATAATCAATGGGGAACCACTGCTGGGAATTATAGATTCATTATGATATTGATTGTGCCAGTTGAATTCAGTGGCAACCCACACACTAAAAGCTACACAGAGCACTACTGCAGAGTAGCAGCTTGATATGTATGTATCCCCTTGTTCGAGCTTATCCAGAGGACAGCTATTGTTAGTTCTGGTCACCCTTGGTTACAGCAGAGTATTCTTTGTCAGCCGCTCGGCATGTTGGCCGCACAAAGGCTTGTGGATTACCAGCGGCGGGCCGGCTTTCCAGCGATTGAGCATATTCATGTGGCCGTAATGTGTCAGATGCCTCGTCTATGAATTATCATATTACCCACCACTGATCCCAGAGTTGCCATGGCCACTGTGTCTATCATTGTGTCAGTGGTCCTCACTGGCTGTAGCCATGGTAACAATGTCTGTAACAGAGGTTTGGTACAAATAAAGCTCTTCAGATGTGAAATGCGTGCATGAGAGGAGCCCCAGAGAATGGTAGGGTGGCACACACACAAACACTCACTCATACTCACATACACACTCTACATGGGCTAACATTGATAGGAAATTAGTGTGCACACCTTCACAGGGGCAGAGTGGTACCAAATGGACCGACAAAGCAAAGGAATACTTTTCCCTCCGCCATTTCCAAATAAATCTGTTTCCACAGCAACCATTTTGATAGTAATAGAGAGGAGGAATAAAGAGGGAGGGATGAAGAAGCACACGTGTTTGAAGGTAGAAAGGTAGTCCAAGAAGGGTGTGAGTGATAAAGTAAGATGCATGTTAGACAAAAGGGAGTGAATAGGGAATGAGAGAGGGCAAGGCCACAAAAGAGTAGAAGAAAGAAAAAGGCTGGTCACTGCAAGTAAGGGGGAGGACAGCAAGGTAAGATGACATAGGAAGGGAACGAGCAGGCAGACAATGCGGCAAACAAAGGAAGGAGTCTCTGAGTCGCTCTTTCTGCCTCTTTCTCCCCTCTGCCCTAATCTTCCCTCAGCTCTGTCCCCACCTCCAGGAGACACCTTTGTGTTTGACTGACACAGTGTCAGCACGCTCAGTGGGTCGCCTCCTTTCAGTCCCTGCCTCTCTCTCAGTCTATGTCTCTCATTTTGTTCCTATAGCGCCGTCACCATGGCGATGAGTTATTATGGCCATCCTGTCAGGCGGCCATGTTGTTGAGAGAAGACACGCACAGGTGGTAGAGTTCCCACAGCAAGATATATAGATGGACAAACTACATGTTGTGCTCAGAAACACTTTATAGCTGAAGAGATTGGCTGATTAATCAATTTGTCAAATGGACAAATTGTTTGACTTGGACTGTATATTGTTCGTTTTTTCTTCCATTTTACTGACTTCACGTATAGGTGTATTTCCTGCTTTTTAGAAAAACCTTCATGTGTGTTTAGAAAGTCTCTCAACACACATGTGCACCCTGACAAATGCGTGACAAGCTCGACACGTGAACTGATTGACAGCTTCATGTATGTCACATAAAGAAAATGGGGAGAAGGGGTGGCTCAGTGCCGCATGACTCCTATGGATGCAACTTTGTCCTGAAACAATGATGTCATCCTCTGTCACACGTCACAGCTCGGTGTCTGTGGACCTTGCATTCTCTTTGTTCTCCTGTTCTCCTGCATCTCATTTTCAGGCAGCCCCCTCCATAACGCCGACACATCGGCCGCACACAGCGGCGATATGGAATTAGACAGATAACAGAATCAATTTGGAGCGGATTGACTAACAGTGAAGAGAGTGGGGAGTGAGGGTAGAAAGAGAGAAAATAATGAGAGACCAGCGCAACCGCCTCACTATTAATTGAATAGGTGGAGAAAGGATGAGGTCATTGAAAAAAATGTTTTTCAGAAAAATGGGTGTACCAAGCACAAGGGAGGGTTTCATCAGACACACAGATGCACATGCAAGTGTGCGCTCACTGAGACGCTCCTACAGAAAACTTTTTTTTTTTTTGGGGCAGTTATTTTACACGTCAGCTGTTGCTATGGTGACGCAAATCCGTGATCCAGTCGAAGCGAGAGATTGGCTGGAGAGGAACGAGGGAGAGGAAGGCAGGGGGGACTTTGTTGGAGGGGTGCAGAGGGGTACCGGAGCTTGGGCCAGACACAAAGATAATTAGATCGATGCATAACAATCCATACAACATTTTATTTGATAGCATCTAATTCAATGAGACTGAATGCCACCAGAGAACCTTTCCCAGAACTGTCTTGCTGCGTGGCATCACTTCCAGGATTGCCTCCTGTCCCACACAGTGAAATCTACGTTTAAAAAAACAGCTTTGACATTCACCACAAAACAGCAGAGTGTGTGGCAAATTAGGATATGCGGGGCATATAAGCAGCGCACTTACTAAAAATAGCTCCAAACATCTTTGCATGCATAAAGCCTTTGAGTAATTCTCGGGAACAAATTGACGCTTCATTACCTTGCTATTAAAACACCACTGCATGGTGCAAGAGTTGCTCTCAGGCTAAATTGCCGTGGTTGTTCACACCATGGCGGTGTGTGGCCATGCTTTTGGTGAGTCACTCAGTGAGGCAGTGTGTGCTTGCCTTTGGCTTTGTATCTGCTTTGACAAGCAGAGGTTGGTTTCTCAGTGTCTACAAGGCCTGTTGTCCTCAGTCCCAGATTAATCCTAATCCCTTTCCAAACTTTGACTAGGGCCACCCTTAATCCTAGACCAAACGGAGACCCATTCCCAATGGAGATGAAGACGCTCCGCAAGCTTCATGGTGCACTCCAAGTTTTGGTGTTATCCATGTTTAAGAAACCGCCCCTACATGTCAATTATATGTTTGGGGTTTAGAGTGGTTGTGTTTGTGTGTGTGTTGACAGGAAATGGTTAGCCCATGTGGTGAAGGTTAGGTCATGTGTGCCGCTTGTTTTTGTTTGTGCGCGTGCGTCTGTGTGCATGTGGTCATGGTCGCAGTCCTGCGTGACCGTAGTCTTTGTGTGGTGCTCGGAGTCTCCCGGTGGTATCTTGGGGATCAGTGACTCAAGGAAATCAGGACACACTCTAAATTTGTCACTGCAGCATAACCCACATAATGAAAGAATACAAGCTCCCTTGCATACATTCTCCTGTCTCCTGCCTTTGCTCTGACTCCTCTCTCTCCACTCCTCTGCGTGCAGATTTCCGTCTTTAAACACACAGACACAAGCACGTACACTCATGTTGACAAGTGTTAACTGGGTAATATGGAAATCAGAAGGCGATGAGCACATGTTTAAATGAGTCAGTGTTTTCAGTCCTCATCTTTTGCATGGGTGTTTTCTCAGCAGATTGTGTAGCCTCCACTCAGAAGTACTCAGTTTGGATTATGTTTGTGGTTTACTGAGGCAGTTGAGGGAATACCGCTAGCTAGCATATCTGAGGTGGTGGAGGAAAAGATTTGCTTGCCCTCAGGCTACTGTCGAGATTGCGGGGTAAGTTAAACCCAGCTAAACTCTCTTTACAGCTTGAATATCTGAGAAAAGGATTTTCATGCTTTTCATGATGGTATAAATCCTTTTTATTCTCTTAATTAGCATGAGGAAAATGCAACAGGGAATTACAGATCCTATCTACTGTACCTTTATAACACATCATGGATTTGTACATGTGAAATCTCAGCTGAAAACAA
>JAVQJX010139375.1:0-11409 GCA_036025115.1 Ambassis agassizii
CCCCCCCCCCCCCCCCCCCCCCCCCCCCCCCCCCCCCCCCCCCCCCCCCCCCCCCCCCCCCCCCCCCCCCCCGGGGGGGCCTCCATATTTGGGCCAATCAGCTGCTCAGGTTCCCGGGATCAGAACATGGCTGGGATGTCTGTTGAGCCTTAAACATAGTTGGTGATAGACTGGGGTCAGTCTGATGTTTCTGCCTGTTGTGAGTTAACATTCAGCCACACAAACGTCTACACAGTGTACATCACTGTCAGTGAATATTGGTCAGAGTGTATGGAGCTTTGCATTTACTATCTGAAGAGACAAAAACTGTGTGTGTGTGTGTCTGCGCAGATCACCCAGCAGCTGCGACTGACATAGATACGTAGCTCACACAGCTGATATGTCTGATAGCCCTCATGAGCAGTAATGAAAGTTAAACACAGCTGGGAGTGTATGACATGAGGTATGTACCATTCACCTCTGTCGCCCAATCACATCTCTGCATGAGCATTCATAACAAAGTGACCTTGCATAAGAGTTGAGCTGTGCAAAAGATGGGAGACCACAGCTGCAGAGAGCAACCCGTTTCACTCAACACACACTCATCTAACGCCTCATCAAAGTCAACCATGCCACATTCATTTATTCATGTTTACTGTTTGACGTAATGGGATTTATTTTTTACGCCCAATATGAACACAAACCAGGCTTTAGCTCTCCTGCTGTACCAAAGTCCTGCCAAACCACCTCAGTTGCTGTTGCCCTAAAAACTCGCTCATCTGTTAGCTCTCCAACATGTGAGCAAGAGTGGGGAAAAAAAGTACATTTAAATCTAAATTTGTCATTTTAACAATGAAAGCTTGTGATATCATGCCATCATATCACATGCTAAACCTTCTCACTGAACCAAAACCAGCAAGACTCAAACCCTAATCAAGGTTTGTACTAGAACAGCCTCAGGCCACGCTTCAGATTTCAGAGTTTGCCTGCCAGGTCAAGTGGAAGAAACTGCTTGTGGTCACAACGCCCCTCTGACCACCAGACAGGTTCTTGGATTGGGCCGGAGTCCCAGATCGACGGGTGTTGTGGGTAAACCGATACATCAGTACAAGAAATATATTTTGCGGTGACTTTGAAAATGATTTAGGGGTCTTGTCATCTGCTCCAAGTGGTAGCGCTTTCAAAATGTTTCATATTTTTATTCATGGAATGGTGCCTGCCTCGTAAATCGGTCAGAGGAGGTTTATAGTAAAACTAACTATCTGGGTTTTTCCAACAATGAGGGCTTTGTCTTCATACACCTGACTGTAACAAAACCAAATACGGTCAAATGGCTCTTACAGCACATTTCTCCCTTATGAATCAACCTTCTGTTAAAGGAATTTTTCAACATTGTTCCATTGTTGGAGAAAATGAAGGTGCAACAGGGGACTGAATGTTTCAACTTTGCTCCAAATGTAAGAACAAGACGCAGATCTTGGCAGCGACTGCAGTAGAACCCAATTATCTGATCAGCCTGTCAGGTATTACAGAAGAGGAGGAGGAAGAAGAGGTCACACCTAAAGACCCATAAAACCAGCTTTTTATATATGCACCAGTTCAATGAGCTAGTCCCACTTCTTTAATCAATGTAACTGTATTTAGTGCAAATCACTAAAATAAAACCTGAACAAAGTTTCATGAAAGGAGAGAAGAGAGTCGTGTGATAGATCTACATGCTTCTCGACAACCACACTACTTCATACTCATTAAAGGTACAGTGTCAAGTGTAAAGTTGTTTGGATGAATGGCGCTCATTTTATAGTTATAAAATAGTTTTGTGTGCGTGTATATAATCTAAATGTAGATTTAGGTAAGTAACTTCAGGACAGCAGACTCTAGCTGCAACGCAGTGTGTTTTTTTCAGATGAGCTGTTCTCAAGTTAAAAATCCACTAGGATTTACTGAATAAATGGTTAAGCAGTGAATTAATGTAAACATTCTTGGTTTGGATTTCATAACCAAACCACCCAACAGGAGATAAAAGCAATTTTTTCAGTGACAGCACAGGGGAGGAAAAATAATGAATGAATATAGTGAAGTGGAAGGGGGCCCAAACTGCGAGTCTGAGGAACATCTTCCTCGTTATTTTCCGTCTCAGTTGTCATCTTCTCATTTATCCACGTCTGGCTGTTTTAAGGTACGTAATGCCTTTGATAGATATTAATGATACTGAGGAACATGACCCGACTTCGTTCTTTCATCTGTTATCCAAAGCTTGTTGCTTTACTGATCAATGTCCCCTGTCCTCCATCTTAATCAGACATTATATGGATTGCCCCAGAGGCCAGATGGGAAGCTCTCTCTCACACACGCATCAGACAAGCTTCACTCCCTGCTTATTTCTTGGACCTTTCTTGGGTGTGCGTGTGCATGTACCACCACTTTCTGTGCAACTGTTATGGTTCAGGCGTGTAATAAAGTCAGCATGTGACCTCCAGCCTTCAGGTTGGTGAAGCCCATAAATCTGCCACTGTACTCCAACACAAATGACCTCTGACCCTGTCACGTACCCATTCACATTTACTTTGCAGGCATGGCTTCCAAGCACACATTCAGCCAATAAAAAATGGACAAGAATTAGACTTTGATAGTAAAATGAAAACACACACACATGTAGGGACTCAGTAGGTGGTTGTCACTCTTCTACCTCTCACTCTGCCTCAGTACACCCCTCTCTTTGTGACCCACCGTTTAAGACCTGGTGTCAGTCTGAGAGGGATCTTCATGTCCCGATCACGTCTTCCCGCCTGGCTCTCGACTTCCGTCTTCCTCTCACTTTTCTCTCATACACATCTCTCTCTCAGACACTCCTCTTCTCTCTTCTCACCGTCTCATATTCAAGGCGGCTGACAGTTGTCCTCTGGTGTTCTCTACTCTCGTAAACACCACTTGTCAGAGTGTCACCTTTCACCCAGCACTGCTGCCACCCCATCCCTCGAGCACCTTCCTCACCCCACAACATATGGTACATACCCACCTCAGCCCCACACACTCCTTCTAGCCATATCTTGTCCCTCAGGTTATTAAGGAACTAGCCTACAGAGGGAGATAGTGGCTAACTACACAGGTAGTGGTAAACCTTTTTTTTTAATTATATTTAATGTGATGTTAATATGAAATGAATGAAATGAATTCTATTTCTATGCTGTTAGGACATTTAAGAGTCACTTAAAATGATACATTTGATAATAGTTTGCTCAAGAGAATCTGGATTTTTTTCACGATGTACCCTTTTTGACTATAGCATATAGTCCAATGCAACAATGAATCAATGGACCCTTTGAATGTGTACCATCTTCGCCAGGTAGAAGTAGCTGAAAATAAAAAGCATCCCAAATTTTAAAAAAAGGTAAAAATCCTGTCAACAAATATGCAATCTTCAAAGGAAGCTCTCCGCTCACACAAACAGACAATCTCCATAAATATACTTCTGAAATTTACAACCATGAGGAAACAAGAACACATCCAAAAGAATAGGAAAATCCTCTCCTTGTGTCCTGCACACCAAGACTAAACAAATCCACCAGGCTGCAGGGCCACATGCAGACTGTGCCTGTTTGCCTCGGTGCCACAAGACATCACAACAAAGACACCCATGGGACACTGGAACTTATGTGTTATGATGGGAATGGATACCACAAACAAAAGCAACTTCCTTTGCCTTTGGCTGAGCTATAACAGCATTCAGAAAGATGACAGATTTCAAAATATTATGCAGAGTCTTTATGAGTCTTTAATAGTGTTTGGACATGGGACGGTGGGTATAAAAGGGGATGCCTGAGGGTAGGTGGGTTCTTTAATGAGGGAAACAGTTGGACTGAGTGGTCTGCTGCCTGTCAATAGATACACATTCCACACACACAGACATGCAGTAGTTGTATTTTTTTCTCTTAATTTCTCCACTCTCAGAGGTCATACTGGCTGCATGGTTGTTCTGCCGTGCAGCCAGACATCAGTCCAGAAATAAACAGTGCTTAGAATAATTCAACAATGCATAAATATTCCAAAGAATGAAACACAATTGCTTCCAGGTGCCAATACCGATTCAACCACCATTCAAATGTGCCGCTGCTAACCATCCCTGACCCCAGACTTCATCGTAATGCTTCGACCATAATGAAGAATTTCCATCAGTTTCTCCAGCAGCAGTTGAATGAGACACAAAGACTGTGGGTTTCATATTTAAGCTGCTCTCTCAGCTTC
The DNA here is from genome assembly GCA_036025115.1 of Ambassis agassizii. NCBI lineage: Eukaryota > Metazoa > Chordata > Actinopteri > Ambassidae > Ambassis > Ambassis agassizii. The sequence continues at coordinate 4,225 of JAVQJX010139375.1, forward strand.
TTCTGAAAACAGCATGTGTGTGTTTTCAGTGCAACCTCCCAGAGCTTTTGAAGATTCAGGCAAGTTAAAGTTTAAAATGAAAACCTGGTGACAAAAGATTGATTGATGATGGACTGAAGTGATTTTCTACCAGTAGGAAAGAGGAAAAAAACAGTCACGTGATGTGACGTGATGGCCATCATGCTGTTTCCAGGCCAACCTGTAATTTGGCACGCGACTAAACACACACACTGAACAATCATGTTCTTAACAATTCAGCCCTGATCAGTCTCCCTTTTTTCCTCCCTTTTTCTCATTTTCAGTCATTTTTTAGTTCCCTGCGGTCGGAAATGTCTTGTTTCCTTAATGGCTTCCAGTAAAGTTCCCAGAGTCCCCAGTGAATATATCCAGTCATCCTCCAGGGGGGCTCCTCTGTGTATCCAATTTGATCCTACATTCAGAGCAGTGTAATCAAGACATGCACTGCTAAGCTTCATGCTATCTTAAAACTCTTGACTTGACTTAGGATAAGACACTTGTGGAATTAGAGTCTAAGGAGGTTTGCAGCAGAGCAGAACCCACAGCATTATGGGACTGCATCTACATATGATTGCTGTTATGAAAATATGACTTTAATATGAGTAATCAAAAGTGTGTGTTTTATGTTCAGCTACTTGTCTTATAAGTCCTCTCAGCAGGCTCTCCACTATGTGCGGCTGTGAGGAGAAAATGGAGACTGTGTGTGTGTGTTAAAGTACTCTATCGTGCTTGTGTGTATCTTTCCAGACTGAGACTGAGCACCACGCCCTGATGCTCATTAACCAGATGCCCTGCTGAGGGTGCACTGTTCTGGGCTTCACCTCTACAGGACCCTGTGTAATCACCAAGCATCACCACCCAAGGGCATGAGGCAGCCTGCTACACAGTCAGCCTGTTCCACCATCTTCCACCTCTGGGACTATACGGTCACAATAGCTCTAACTGTTGGCATTATAATGAATGGGTAAGTAATGGCACTGAATGCACAAAGGCATTAGGTAATGTAGGGATTATTAGGGTGGGTTATTAGCAGCCATCCATACTGTTTTGGTTCAGTGGGACCTGCCCAGCTGTTAGGAAACACACACACAGCGTGTTTAGGAGACATTATATGAGCCCTGACTGGAGAGAAAGCGGCATAAATGTGGGGAATCCATGTTAGGGGAAAAAAGCAGGACACTGTCATTTCCTTCATTCATTCCTGTTCTTGGTATACTTAAAGGAAAAAGGTGGAAAAAACATGCCTGGAAAATGTAGAGTGCAAAAGTAAGGAAATAATTTACTTTGTGCCTGAGGTTTTTCTATTCATCATCCAGCCTGCTCATTTGTCAACAAGTCATCCACTTTAACTTGCAGGGATCTTCACCAAAAATGTTTGCCCTGAAGTATAATTTTAAGTTGCTGTAAATTTTCCCTTTGCATTTTTTCCCTCTATAAAACTTTCCAGATTCTCCAGATCAGTCTTCTTCTTCTTTTTTTTTTTTTTTTTTTTTTAATGGTACAGTTTACAGTCGCACCTGCTTCTTCCTGACTTTGGACCCTTTGCCTATTGTTGATGGATTCCCTCATTACAGCTCGGCAGGCTTCACAGTCACGCAGATGAACTCATGGCCAGTGTCACACTGCAGCTGCACGGTCACCCAGGTGGCTGCAGTGTAACACTTAAGGCACAGTAAACACAAGCTAAAATATAATCATTTACATGTCAAAGATGAGCCACAGAAATATGGCACAATGTGCTGCTGTTTCCTCAATATACATACAGGCCTGTCTTCAATTTTGTAAGCTATGTTCTCAGTGTAATCATGCGTTGACATAACATGCCATGTTTCCTGATGCTGGAATCAAATGAAGCATGATAAATAAATGATTAAAAAAAAGCAATAAATCTTTTACTTATTTTTTGGACATCAAAGGGATGCAATCATGAGCTACACACTTGATGATTGTACTCATATTAGCATGATTTTCGGAATGAATTATTCCTTACAGTCTTACAATGTATTCAGACCTGCTTGAGTATTACTGTGTAAGCAATAAAATGAAATTAGAGCAGCACGAAACTGTTGGAGCTACTGGTATCGGCTGAGTTTATTTAACATCAATATCATAGAGATATAATAAGTGATAATGATAATAAATCATTAATACACCAGAGGCCAAAAAGTTAGAAGATTAAATTGTCTATTAGACCCACAGTACTTTCTCCCACTGCCAGCTCTTTTTTGCTTGCAGAGCAGCGGTTTAGCTTGATGGGTCCCTGGCCATCGACCCTCCTTAACCCCCCTTCAAACACACACTCTGCATGGGTGTGTGTGTTTCTTCATGTGGTACACTCGGAGCCATACTGTGTACCAGTCCCACCACACTCTTTAGTTCTTTCATCTGTGCAGTCCAGATCCTCTCAGCTCATTTCACAACAGCAGCAACAAACTGACTTTGAAGAGATTCCAACATCCCCCAGCTCCTCACAATATGACTCACCACAATGACACGAGTACCTGCTAGTCTGGGAGCTACACTCTTTTTTTTCCACTCACACACTCACATGAGATGAGCCGAGTGAGATGTAGTCCACATGCTCTATATCACACAGACGCCAGGCACACACCACATGCATGTAATCTTCTGGTTTAGCAGGCACAGCCCGCGAGTTTGCACAGACTCACAGAGTACCAGCATGTATGGCTGAGGTGTGCCCGTCCTGCAGTGTGTCAGAGGGAACAGGCAGGAAGGAGTAAGGTGTACATGTAAAAGCAAATAGAACAGTCTCAGGTTAACAGAGACCGGGGTTTCCTCTGCTGCAGTACACAGACTCAACTCGTCTAAACTTCCAACATCTTTGATGTTTGTTTGACCGAAGCTGCAGATTGGGCCACTGTGCAACGATCCCCGGACAGAGTTCAGGAACCATATGTGTGTTTTGATGTGTTTTATATATGCCTCAGTAATCCATCTGACACTGACACACTGTGAGGAAGGATCGTTTCCCCCTTTTTCTATAGTGTTCTGAAGTTACCAATGCCATAAACACAGAGCAGAACAGAGGCCAACGTTAATTCGATAACGAGTGAGTTTGCCATATGCAGACATCTGTGAGGACTTTCATTTTCACGGTAGTGAAAAACTGCATATATGTCACAGGAAACGTCACCTTTTTTCACTTAGGGCTGCTCTCCATAGGCTTCTCTATTACTCTGCATATGAATGTACATACGTGTTCCATTTTGATAGGACACATTAAGACAAAATCTGCAGGCCAATGTGATCAAATCAAGTTTCTGTGACTGCTCCATGTCTAAACAAATTCTGGAAAAAAGCAGGCACTTATTTATGGAAGCCTGTTTACACCACTTGAAAAAGAAATTGAGTCACTTACTATGTCATAACAATTAAGACATTTTGTTATAACTTGTGAGCTCTTTCTGAATGTCACAAGGAGAAGTTTTTCTCAAAGTTTTCTGAATGTTTCAGGGTCATAATTATGAGATTACTATGAAGTGATCACATGGCTTTTACACAGACAACCTGACTGGACACCTGCATGCTGATCTAACCCAGCAGACTCAACCCTAGTGTTGTTGGTGGAAAGTATGAATATTCTCATATGTGTGTGTGTGTATTCTTATTCTCTTGTGTGTAATTTCTTGGGTGGAGGCCAGACCTTGAGTGAAGAAGAGCAGTGATAGATAACAGAACTGCTAAACCGCCTCTTTCACGGAGCACAGAGGCAGACATCCCTCCCTCTCAGCGCGTCTCTTCTCTCCCCTGGTGGACGGCAGTCAGGATGTGGAGCGTGACAGTGTTGACAGAAAAAGATATGGCCGGTCCCAAAATTCACGGTCACAACTTGACACCAAGCAAAGGGGGTTCAAGGGACAAGCACAGGGTTCACATAAATTATATCCAGATCACTCCTGTTAGCCTTTCGCAGGTCAAGGATGAGCGAGGGGGATCATGGGTAATCATGTCCCTGTCTAAAAGAAACTTCTTTACTACTCTCTGGGGGTGATCAGGTGATCAGGTCATCTCGTGTCAAGGTGTGCATGCTGTGAAGATGCAAATTTGTGGCCTGAGATTTATTTGTTTGTGTTCTTCAAGTGGCGGCGAGGAAGACAGAGAAAGTGTATTTACACAAGTTTATGGATGAGTTTAAATGTGCACCTTATGTTGCAAACACACACAGAGTTCTACAACCCCATCTGGAAAGAAGCACCTAACTGGAGGGCAGATTACAGTGTTTTTGAAGAACACACGTTTGATTACACTCCATAAGCCTTGTGCAGAAGCTTCTGCATGTTTGCAGCCGTGACTACAACCTGTAAACAACAAGCAGAGTCCAAACAGCCGTGGTGAGTTGGACCTGTTAAAGGTCATTTAAAGTACACAGATGAAGGAAATGGGCAAGAGGTGAATCATTTAGAGTCTAGAGTAAGAATCCGACATCTCTCAGAGATACTTTTCTAAAAGGGAGCTAAGAATAAAACAGTAAAGATAATAAAAAGGTAATAATAATGTCAGAAGCTATTGGTAAGAGACAGATGGATTTGGAGGCCTTGTCGATGGAGCAAGCTTGGACTGAGCAGTCTATCCAGCAGATCATCAGGGCTGTGATGTACATGTGCCATAAATGAAAGACAGTTGGGCAAAGAAATAAGTCTTGTTCATCTTGTTTGTACATGAGAGCCAAAACTTGAAAATGCCCATCGAATAATAAAGAAGCTGTCAGTTGAGATAGTCCTCAGGTGAAACTGTGCTGAAATATTTTTCAGTGTGGATCAATGAAACAGTCTAATCAGGGCAGCTAATGTGAATGTGGCTATTAAAACAATTTCAAAAGGTTGTTGGGGGCACATCTGCTTCTCCCCTTTCCTCCACCACCTACACACGCAAACATTTTTCACTGTAACTGCAGGATGGCTGTGGTCCTCTCGCCTCTGTCCAGCTGACTGAATGGATGCTGAAATGGGGCCAGAGTGCTGGCTCTGATTAGCTTGTTTGCTTTCTATAAGCCGCAGAGAAGGAAGCTCCCCTGCTGCAGCTCAGTGTCAACAGGACCCCCCTCCCCCCTCTACCCTCACTGCAGTGGCCAGAGGGTCTCCAGCGCTCACACGCACACACAGAGCCACAGTGCATGTACAGTACGAAGCCTGTAGCCGTGTATGAACGTGTAGAGGAGAGACCAGGCTGATGAAGGTAAAACATGGTAAAATATATGTAGGTGCATCACAGACAGTAAACAAGCAAGTATTCGCAGGGAGGTCTGTAAACAACACAAACAAACAACATAAAGGAGACCGAGCATCAGGCCCTCACTCCTCTTGTCTCCTTCACCCGACGAGGTTAAAACCCCGGATAATGTTGGAATCTGGTGAAACACGCCACAGCGCAGCCACAAATAGCTCCTAATAGAACTTCCCATTATCCACACCACTGGAATGTGCAGCTAATGCACACAGACCAAAGCCAGGCCCAGTTAACATACCTGTGGTAACTGCATGGTTAAAAGCTGTGGGGAGCGTCTGTGCGTGTTTTCTGTAGCAATTAGTTGAGGGGACGGGAATAAGGGATGACGGGATTATGTGGGATTCAACAGATCACCTTAAACTGCACTAACACTGTAAACTGCAACTGTCCATTACTCTGCCTGATCATCGCAGTGTTCTCATGACCCCTCTGACTCCTGACTGTTAAGTTGGGTTTTATATTTTCCAGAACATGCTGGGATTATTATTATTAATGCATTTTAACAAATCTTCTGTATACTGTTCTGTCAATATCAGACACTATGATAATATCTATAATATCTTCATCGTTTCAACACAAACTGTCCATGATACAGGCTTCTTAAGTTAAACATTATTTGATACATATATAAATACATGTCAGGGAAACTGTACCACAGCAACAGATGGAGCAGAATGACACAAATACAGATGTATGTAAGCAGTAAAACGCTGCACCCCATTTTATATTAGTAAAGAATGTTTTTTTTATGCATCAGAGAGAAGCTGATGTTTTACAATAAATCATTCAAAGAAACGTGCTTTGGATTACAAGAGAGCAAACGGATCATTCCATAGTGATGCTGTATACATTTTCTGGATGAGACTGGATGACTTCACCAACAGCAACGTCTGTTTTTGATTAATCCAAAGAATTATAACCCTATAAATTAAAGTGATTTATGATGTGGTTGGAAAAGAAACAAGTTAACTTAACAAGTTAAGCCAAATTAGAAAGTAAGAGGCGAACAAAACAAACGTGGGTGAAAAAAGAAAAGGCCTCTGTACATTTTTGTTTTTTATCTAAATTTTAAATAAAATTGAAACAATCAGACTTATTATAGTAACACAGTTAAATTAAACGAAAAAATGCAGCAGGACCAAAAACCTAAATATTTGTTTTACACAATGATGAAGAAAAATGATTTAAATGTCTACAGGGCCAAAAGAAGGTAACACATAAATGTAATCCTGCTTAACACCACCACAAATTGCTTGTTTTAAGTGTGCAAATCACAATAATGAGCGAACATGATCAGATTCATTACAGCAGGTTTTCAGTACAGATTGTACAAATGTACTTAAAGTACGGCCAGCTGAACAGACAGCTGTCGCTGAGGTGCTCTCACAGTCATTTCCCTCTCAGCCCAATCCAAGTTATTTCTCACTGCAGCTGCAGTATAAATAACCATCACACATGTGACTGTGGGACGATATCATGCACTTTATTCTGGCTGTGGGCAACAGCACTTAATGTAATTCAGAAATAATTCCCTTTCAGTTTATTTTTTTTTCCCCCAGATTGAGAGTTCTCTGGAATTCTCCCGCTCTGCCTTCAGGCCAGGTTTAATCCACAGGACCCCTCCATCTCCACCTCAGTGTAGAGGGTCATATCATGCCATCTGTATTGTGCTAGGCGGGTGGGGGGTGTAGTGTTACAGTCTATTTGTCACAGGTCAGTGCTTTGTTTCAGGTTAATTATGACCTACAGTACTGTCTGAGAGAGAAAATAGGGAGAATGAGAGCCTTTTAGGCACAGTCTGGACCTATAGTCTAGTGCTGGAGATCAGGGACTGTGTGTGTGTGTGTGTGTGTGTGTGTGTGTGTGTGTGTGTGTGTGTGTGTGTGTGTGTGTGTGTGTGTGTGTGTGTGTGTGTGTGTG